>PISX010001800.1:14870-181485 GCA_004024625.1 Mellivora capensis | reverse complement strand
ATTGTAGACATTGCTGCTATAAACATTCGGGTGCACGTGCCCCTTCGGATCACTACGTTTGTATCTTTAGGGTAAATACCCAGTAGTGCAATTGCTGGGTCATAGGGTAGTTCTATTTTCAACTTTTTGAGGAACCTCCAAGCTGTTTTCCAGAGTGGTTGCACCAGCTTGCATTCCCACCAACAGTGTAGGAGGGTTCCCCTTTCTCTGCATCCTCGCCAGCATCTGTCATTTCCTGACTTGGTAATTTTAGCCATTCTGACTGGTGTGAGGTGATATCTCATTGTGGTTTTGATTTGTATTTCCCTGATGCCGAGTGATGTGGAGCACTTTTTCATGTGTCTGTTGGCCATCTGGATGTCTTTGCAGAAATGTCTATTCATGTCCTCTGCCCATTTCTTGATTGGATTATTTGTTCTTTGGGTATTGAGTTTGCTAAGTTCTTTATAGATTTTGGGCACTAGCCCTTTATCTGATATGTCGTTTGCAAATATCTTCTCCCATTCTATCAGTTGTCTTTTTTGGTTTTGTTCACTGTTTCCTTTGCTGTGCAAAAGCTTTTGATCTTGATGAAATCCCAATAGTTCATTTTTGCCCTTGCTTCCCTTGCCTTTGGCGATGTTCCTAGGAAGAAGTTGCTGCGGCTGAGGTCGAAGAGGTTGCTGCCTGCGTTCTCCTCAAGGATTTTGATGGATTCCTTTCTCACATTGAGGTCCTTCATCCATTTTGAGTCTGTTTTCATGTGTGGTATAAGGAAATGGTCCAATTTCATTTTTCTGCATGTGGCTGTCCAATTTTCCCAACACCATTTATTGAAGAGGCTGTCTTTTTTCCATTGGACATTCTTTCCTGCTTTGTTGAAGATTAGCTGACCATAGAGTTGAGGGTCTATTTCTGGGCTCTCTATTCTGTCCCATTGACCTATGTGTCTCTTTTTGTGCCAGTACCATACTGTCTTGATGATGACAGCTTTGTAATAGAGCTTGAAGTCCGGAATTGTGATGCCACCAACTTTGGCTTTCTTTTTCAATATTCCTTTGGCTATTCGAGGTCTTTTCTGGTTCCATATAAATTTTAGGATTATTTATTCCATTTCTTTGAAAAAATGGGTGGGATTTTAATAGGGATTGCATTAAATGTGTAGATTGCTTTAGGTAGCATAGACATTTCCACAATATTTGTTCTTCCAATCCAGGAGCATGCAACATTTTTCCATTTCTTTGTGTCTTCCTCAATGCCTTTCATGAGTACTTTATAGTTTTCTGAGTATAGATTCTTAGCCTCTTTGGTTAGGTTTATTCCTAGGTATCTTACGGTTTTGGGTGCAATTGTAAATGGGATTGACTCCTTAATTTCTCTTTCTTCTGTCTTGTTGTTGGTGTAGAGAAAATTTCCTCCATTTTAATTTCTAACTCAGTCAATCTCAACAAATACAATGCACTCCAAAGCTCTTTGGGGCCCTCAAGAAATTTGAGTTGAGGCACTCAGACCTGGGCACCACGGCTCTGAGTGGACAATGACCCAGGTGCCCAGCATCGTGGGGCCAGACAGCTGTGGGGCCGACTGCGCCGGACTTGGGCAAGTGAGGCTGTGTGTCTAAGTCCATGTCCAGTTCCAGAGCCTTTGCAGAAAGATTCCCAGAAGCCGTGGTGCCTCTCTCAAAAGGCAGGAGTATATTTAAGGCCCAAAGCATGTGCTGAATTGCTTCCTTAAAGCTGGTATGAACCGAGGCCCAGTCAGCAGCCTATGACAGCATGTAGCTCACGGGGTCTGGGGATGTTTAAATTGAGCCCAGTTAAGAGTACATTTGTTTCCTAGGAGAGGTCGTTCTCAAATCCACGTGGGGAGGGGGAGAAGGTGTGGGTCCCAGAAGTGGCATGCTCCAGAGGCTGCTTGCAGGATGCTGGGGGATGGCCCCCCATTGCAGGTGTGATTAGGTGTGGGTCTGGAGTTGGGGAGCATCCCAGGGGATCTAGGCGGGCCCCGATGCGCTCACACAAGTGTCCCTTGTGGGCAGGAGGCAGAGGGAGGATGGACACAGAAGGGAGGCCTGGGGGAGACGGGGAGGGGAGGGGCACAGAGTTACCACCCTCCTGAAGGAGGCAAGAAAGGGATCTACCCGGAGCATCGAGAGCAGGTGGTCCTCAGGCCGAGGAGGGATTTGGGTGGCAGGAGATGGTGGCCGAAGTGGGAAGGGGAGAGGCGGCAGGGGTGGCAGAACAAAGCCTTGCATGGCAGCCCCGGGCCTGCCTTGGCCAGACGGGAACTAGAGGGCTTGGAGGGAAGGGCAGTCAGGGCAGCACAGAGTCCCAGGAAGACCTGCCCGAGAACCCCAAGGGTGGCCTGCAGACTGTTGGCAGTGGCACCCCCTGTCCCTCAGCCCCAGGAGCCCTGGCCCACGCTGGGCTGCACCCCATACCCACGCTATGCCCCCCTCCCCCCTTGGAGACAGGTGGGGAGGCGCCCAGCTGGACATGTGGCTTCTCGCATACATATCGCATTTCCTGATTTCTGCAGCAGCTGGCAAGGTGTGCAAGGGAGCTGATGTGTAATTCTGCACCCACAACTGCTCCCTGAGCATGCGGCAGGCCAGGCCTGGTTTCAAAGCTGCAGGTGAACTGCTGGGTCTGAACCACAGATGAGAAGTTGGATCAGAGTGCATCCAGGCTCAAACAGAGGGGCCCTGGGGAGGCAGCAGGGTGGTCAGCCCCCGCTAAGTTTCCTATCAGGTCAGCCGCACTGACTTCCTCTCCTCACTGTCCAGCCCTTCAGCCTCCCTGCTCACCACCCATGTGCTTGTCTCAGGACTCAACTCCATGTTTACTCCTCCAGGAAGCCTTCCTTGATGCCACGTGGGAGGGATTCCTCTTGTCCTGTCCCCATTCTGCCCCCCAGCCAGGTTCCGATGACACATGTCCCCCGTCTGGATTATGACCTCCAGGGGGAAGTGTCCCTGTTGCACTGGTGTCCTCAGCACCCTCCGTGTGTCCCCCACAGGCTCATGCACCCAGAACCATTTCTTACCCCTTGGTCAGACCAGCTGCTGCTTCTTCTGAGGCAGGTGAGAGGAGGGGCAGGAGGTTAGGGACCCAGAGGCAAACACTGCCTACAATGTCTCATGGGAAAGACCCCCAGCTATCACAGGGGCAGTGGGATGGGTGCTCAGAGATGCTGCCCCACTCCCTGTGCCCCAGTTAGGAGTGTGGGTTTAGGGGTCAGCTTGGCTTGCCAGCTGGATGGCCTCAGGCAGGTGACCTGATTCTTTGGGCTTGTTTGCTCACCTGGGAGGAGGGAATCTGTTAAGGGTCATGGCACATGGGAGCCCAGGGCCCTCAGACAGTGCTGGAACCCCCGCCCCCCAGTGGGAAACACTGCAAGCCGCTGCTCATGGGGCGGGGGCAGCTTTCCTGACAGCAAACTCTGGTCCCACTGTGTCCACACACAAGCACGGGGCTGGCAGGACCCAGAGGACAACTGAAGGCTCGGAAGGTGGAGGGGTCTGCCTGGGGGACAAGCCAGAGCCCAGTCTTGTGGCTCTCCAGGGGACCAGCTCCGCCTTCCCATCAAATCCAGAGGGGCTCACACACCATGCCAAGACCCAGGCTCATCCAGGACCAGCAAAAACCAGATTGTGCCAGACCCCTCCCAGTCACCAAGGGACAATCAGACTGTGCAGACCCCTCCCCACCCACCAGGGAGTGTCAGACTACGCCCCCCAGAGCTCGAGAAAGGCATGGATCCAGACCCTACAGATGTGGACCACTGAAAACTGCGGGAGGGTGGGTGTCGGGGGCAGGACACTGGCCAGGAGAGGAAGGCTAACGGAGGCCCAAGAAGGTGACGTGAGTAGGGGTGATGTGGGTTTGGAACTAGGAGCTTACCAGGCTGGAATCCTGGCTGGTGCGTCACGGGACACACCACAGATGTCCAGCCCCGGCTTCCTGAATAATCGGGAGTTGTGATCGGAACATGTACTGCTAGCGCCGGCCACACCCACCCAGTGTGCTGTGCGCCCAGCCAGGCGTCCCGGAGCCTGGGGCACGACCCCCTGCCCTAGGCGCGGAGAGGCCCACGTGAGCCGGAGTATGAGCCCAGAGGTTCTTAGTAAACATGGACCCCTCCTTGCCCCTCCTCCCTCCAGGGGCAGTTGTCCCTCATTCCTTATTCATGAAGGTGCTGCCCGAGCCCATCCAGCAGCAGGAGAGCCCCGTGGCGTGTGTGCACAGATAGGACACTGCCTCACACCACCGAGGAGGTCTGGAACAATCCTCCCTTTGCAAAACGCTACCATCCTCCTCTCCCTGGATCTCCCAACCCAGCAGCGGGGAATGCAGGGAAGGGGGACCATCTGTCTGAGCATCCAGCAGCTGCTGTGACAAATGGGCACAGACGTACAGGCCTAAAGCAGACGTAATCCCTGACAGGGGATGGGCTGCGGGATGGACTCTGCAATGGGTCTGCAGGGCTGGGTCCTCCCAGAGCCCCCAGGCGAGGATCCCTTGCCGGCCCTTTCCAGCCTCAGGAGGTGCCCTGGTTCTTAGCTCGGGGCCCTCTGCCATCCTCCCTCCCCTCACCTCTGCTTCTGCCCTCCTGCCTCCCACTCCTGAGAGCTGCTGATAACGAGGGGCCCCAGCGCGAGGTCTCTAACTAAATCACATGTGAAACACAGATTCTGGGGATAAAGACAGGGACATCTTTGGGGGGCCGTCACTCAGCTACTCCCCACCATCTGAGATGAGGCATTCAGGGAAGGGCGGTACCTGGCCCTGAGTCACACCAGAGACAGAGCCAGACCCAAGTCCTCCACAGGAAACCCCAGCCCTGTCCACTGTCCCCAGCTCCGAGGAGGGCAGACTGTGCCATAGACAGCCTGGAGTTTAAGATCAAGGAGGAGGACTTCTGGGATGGGGGGAAGGGAGGCAGATGGGCAGTGCAGCTGGAAAAGCACAAGCAAGGGTGTTTGGGCATCAGGAGCAAGGACAGCGAGTTGCACACAGTAGGTGTTCAATAAACAGTCATCGAAAGACTCCAGGAGCATTCCAGAATGGCTTTAAGCCCTTGTGGCCTGCTGCAGGCTGGGACCAGAGGTGGTCCCGACCCAGGCTGAGGCTGGACCGTATCTGGGCCCCAACCGGGACTTGGAGACATTGTTTTCCAGTCTGATACTGGGGCTGCCGAAGCCCGAGGAGAAGCAGAGGGTCAGAGAGAGGCACACGGCAGGGAGCCCTTGGCCCAGGATGATGGCAAACCCTGAGGGAGGTTGAGTGCAACGAGGGGCCCCGAGGTCCATCCTCCATTCATCCCTTCCTTGGCCAGATGCTCAGGGAACACCTGTCACAGGCAGCCTTGTGGGACTGTCCAGGCGAATATCCTGAGGTCTGCCCTGAGTTTTAGAGGGCGTGGACAGCTGGAACAAAGACCATGTCACCTGCTTCCCAGCGCCCTGCACACCCAGCACCCTTGAACAACCACAAAGAGTGGGAGGCAGAGTCTCCACTCCGCAGGTGTGGAAACTAAGGCAAAGAGCCACAATACCGTCCAGTTGCCAGGACACAACTAGCAGGTGATAACTGGGACTGGAGCCCAGGTGAGCCTGACCCCAAAGCCACTGCCGTATTGCCCAAGCCATCAAGATGGCCCCTTCATTGCTTAGAAATCTTCAGGCAAAGTACATGGCACACAAAACCCCCAAACACACCCTTTTGCGGCAGAACCTGTTTTGTATATGCCCCCAGCCTAGAAGCCCGCAGAGGGCGGAAGGCACCCAGGACTGGCCCTGGCTCCCGGTGGGCTCCCCAGTCCTGCCCACAGACAAGGAGGACTGAGGACAAGGGGGACCCAGGTCTCCTGGCTCAGGCACCAGACACTCACAGACATGGCTTCCCTCCCTGGCAGGCAGTGGAGAAACCCCCTTACAGTAGGGAGCCTCTGTGTGAAGGGCAAGTGCTTCCTGCCACGACATTGTCCGACGAGGTCTATGTGGCAGGAAAGGATGACAGGTGGCCAGGATTCCCTGAAATGCTGGCTTGGCCTCAAACCCAGACAATCGCTCTGGGAACAGTGGAGGGGACGGGATTATTGTCAGAAGCCGATCACAGCCCTGCAGATGGGGACCCTGAAGCCCAGAGAGGGAAGACCGCCTGCCCAAGTTCACACGACAGCCTGGGTTGGTGGGGCCAGGATTCCCAGGGGCTCAGGCACCAGCAGTGGGGCTGGGCTGGCCGCCACAGCCTTGGCACAGGACTGCTGTCTTGCGGTGGGAAAGGACAGCTCCAGAAGGCCTCGAGGAGCTGGTGGAAGGGAGAGCTGGGCTCAGAGGGTCAAGGTTACAGAGAGTCACACAGGCTTGCCAAAGTTGCCTCATGCCCCAGGGGAGAAGACGGGCCCTGGGAACTCCCGTCAGGAAAAAGCACTGTCATGATGTCCCAAATGGTCAAGCCTTATCCATCCCACTCAGCCCCACACTATGAGGGGGCAGTGAATCACCCACAGAAGCTGGCACATGTGGGCACAGGAGCGGGGCAGGGGCAGACGGTTGGAGACCACACGGTGGGAAGATGAGCATCCGGGTGCAGTGGGGTTCCGTTATTCCGAGGAGCTGTGGCATGCTGCCAGGGCACTGACAGAACCTTCTTGGGCATCTGCATCCCTACCCACGAGTGGGGACACTCCAACAGCCCTTTGAGGCGCTATGAGGGCTTAGGATGCCCGAGGGAGCATCCCCTGAGCCATGGCTGCCGTGACACTGAAGTAGGGTGCTGCCCGACACCCTAGAGACCTCGGGGATGGAAACATCCCCAAGTAAACAAAGATGCTCTGCTCAGGTTGCTGTGCCCTGCGCCCTTGCAGCCTCGAAGCCCGCTGTTTGCTGCCCATCCGGGCTGGCCCGCACCCGGATGGTCCCCTCAGCAGCTTGCAATGTGATCGTCACCCAAAAACAGGCTGCTATCTGAACACCACCCATGGTCTCCTGTTGCAAGCACTCTAACTGCCTTTGCGAGCCTCTCACACCTGTTGGAACCTACAGAGACCCCGGGGGAGGCAGCTGCAAAAGCATAGGGAGGGAGGTTCCATAGTCAAGAATGCTAGCAGGGGGCAGAGCAGAATGAGCTCCTCAGACCCAATTCAGGGGAGGCCTTCCCATGTCCTGCCGAGGCAGGTGCAGAGCAGGAGGTGCGAGGAAGCCCCCTGCGCCAGAGCAGGGCAGAGGAAGGGTCAGCACCCTGGCAGCTGCCGCCATCATCCACCGTGGCCAGTGCCAGGACAGACCCCACCAGCCGGGCCCCTTCCCACCCTCTCCTTTCCATACCCGGATGTGCCTATCTTCTCTGGCCAGCTCGCAGCTCTCCCATGATCCAGAGGATGCTCTGGGGGGTCAGGGAGCCAGACAGGTGACTTCTCCATAAGTGAAGGTCATGCTCCCTTTTCTGGGACAGTAAGGCTGGACTCGCCAAGAGTTCATCAAAGTCAGAGCTTGATTCTAGAAAACGTGCCCTCTATCCCCAAACTACCCCATTGACAGAAATGGTAAAGAGTCAAAGGGTCTTTGGTGGCAGGCTAGGGAGTAACCCTGAACCTCTGGGGAAAGAAATCCGAGCTTGGGGATGCCCGTGCTGAGCCTGGGAGTGCCAGCTGGGTCTTGGGCAACAACTCTCCTTTTCAGATGATTTTCTGGGTCAGGATGATTTGTCTTCTGCCGCATCTAATTCAGATGGAGTCACGCAGGGGAACCGGGCACCAGTCCCCTGCCTGTGGGAAGCTCCTGAGTGCTGTCCGCTCTGCTCCCAGCCAAAGGACAGTGGCCCCTGCAGAACACAATGGTCTGGGCCTCCCGCCGAGTCATGGACTTTCCATGTGCCCTCCTTAGACCTGGCGACAATGCTTCCTCATTTTCACTGGATTTTTAATTGCAAAACAGAAGTATGGACCACGAAGAAAATTTGGGAAAGCCACAGAAAGTATAAAGATGCAGATATGGGAAGACTGTTTCTCTTCTTTCCGCTCAAGAGGGAGACCCCTGCTGACATCTGGACGTGGGTCCTTCCGATTTTCCTCCTCTATGGTGCTCGCAGGCTCAAGATCACCCAGGATGGACAATTGTGGTCCACTGCTTTTGGAATTAAAACTGGTTTGCTGGAGCTTGTCGCCTGACATTAAAATCTCCTCACACGCCATTGGCTAGAATGAGCCCCCTGCTCTCCCGACCTGCGAGAAATTTCGGCAGGGCGCAGACTGTGTCTATTCCTGCTGGGCCCACGGAGGGCGGGTGGGAAGCCCTTGGTTACTGAATGAGAGACAGCACGGCTGGCCGATTTCTGTCACTCCCCTCCACATTGGGGCAGCCTCCAACTTTCTGTCATACCGTCCTCAGCATCTTTGTGGCGACGTCCTTGTCCACACTCGGGTTCGGTGAAGAGATGTGACCTGTTCTAGAGACCCAGGGCTGTGCCAACCAGAGTAGGCGACTGGGGCTCAGGTCCTAGATCTGCCACACTCTCTCCTTGACCCCGGACAGTTGCTTTTCCTTCTCCGGGCCTTGGCTTCCCCTCTGGGCACATGAGTGGGTTTGGACGGCAGCATCCTTCTAGGTCCCTTCCAGCTCTGGGATCCTAACCAGGCAGCCGTGACCACAAGACAGATGAGCCAGCACCTCCCCGGGCTCTCCACCCGGCCCTGCACCCCGTTATGAGTTATTATTCCCCCCTCCAAATCCAAATGCTGAAGTTCTAACTGCTAGGACCTCAGAACGTGACTGTATTTGGAGAGGGAGACTTTACGGAGTAATCAAGGTAAAACGAGGCCAGGCAGGTGGTCCTAGTCTCATATGAACGGTGTCCTTACAAGAAAAGGAAATTTGGACACACACGTACATAAGGAAAGCCCTGTGGACACAGAGAGAAGATGGCCATCTACAAGTCATGGAGGAAAGCCGCAGCAGGAACCAACCCTGCCCGCACCTTGAACTTGGACTTCCAGGACCTGGCACCCAGCAGGGGCAGAGTCGGCCTTGGAGCTCCTTCCAGCTCAGGTCCCCTTGTCTGCCCCACCTCACCCATCATGACTCCCGGGACTGCCATGTTATGAGGCCACCACCATATACTGTGGCTCATCTACTGTGTCCCATACACGTGGGCCGGGGCTGCTGGCAAAGCTAAGGGAATTCCCTCCATACACTGGGGAAAATGAGACAGAGGACACCCATAGCAAGTGCACTGGGTTTGGATCTAGGCCTGACACAGAATGCCACCTCTGACAATTTCCCCAGCTACCTCAAAATCAATGAGTCACAAAACAAGTAGGCAAATACATGGGGCCCAAAGACCACACCAAAGCCATCTCCAAGGTGCCCTGGGTCACCTGACTGAAGGAAGACATGCCTGCAGCTTGGTGGCATGAGGGAGAAGGGAGCCTCTGACCCGGGGAGGTTGTGCAGAATGTCTCAGGCTTGGACCCAAGGGCCCATCTGGGCAGCTGGACACTGGACCAGCTGATGTCCCCCCATACCAGGTGACACCAAGCTCTGGGATGACGGGCGTCTTCTTGGCGGGAGAGCATCAGGGGACCTGCCCTCATTGATGATAGAGTCCCCTAACCTGTTGGACATGCACAATGGTCAGACGTGAAAGCCAAGTGCCAGGCACAGGGCCACACTCTGCCCTGCTGCAGGGGAGCCTCGGGACGCATCTGGGGCACAAGCCACAGGCAGACAGGGAGCAGGCTTACTGGCCATTCTGAAGGGCTGACTGACGCAGGCAGACTAAGGGGATCAGGAGCCTCTGGCAGTGACCATCACAAGCTACTGAGGACCTACTATGTGGGCAGTTTCCCACTCGAATCTCATCCTCTCCAGGCAAAAAGCACAGTGCTGCTTTTGCACATCAGGAAGCCGAACTCAGGAAGGTGCCACCATTTGTAAGACATTTGCCACCAGACAGATGTATGGGTCAAACCCCAGACCCCTTGCTCATTCGAATCATGACCCCCCCCCCCCAACAGACAGCAGTGCCCACACAGCCCTTCTCCCAGGACAACCACAAATGCCAGTGCTCCTTCCAGGGCTCCCCCTGATTACAAGGGGGACCAGAGGTAACAATTATGATCACAGAAAGCCTAGAATTACCCTGTGTGCACCCTGCCATTATCCCCACCTGACATTAGATGAACGTGTCTGGAGTTTCTGCCAGGTCTCAGGGTGTCCCGCTCCCTGGCCTCCTCCAGATAACAGGTTGGCCATTTCAGAAATCCTCTAGAGAATTCTGCTTCTCGCTGCCTGCCATTTGCTCTCAGCCACTCTCCCAACACCCACTGCCAGTGTGGTCCCTCCTTCCTGGGAGGGGGAGGGGATGATGTCCCCTGGGAGATGAGACCCTGGAAATTGGAAACAGCCCTCCCAAACCATGAGCAGGGAGCAAGCACTCACCAAATGAACACTAACCACCCACCGCCCCCTCCCCTCGCGGATTTTTCCTCCAGCTTGTCCAGGCTTTTTTCTGCACCATGGCCAAGGGCCATACTGCAGTCTGTGGCCAGACACGGAGGAAAAAATCACAGGAGTCAGGGAGCACCAGGTTCGAATCCCTACCCCCCTGCGTCACCTGGGCAAGTGACTCAAGCTTGGTGAGCCTACGTCGCATCCTGAAAAATGGGATGACGGTCCCTCCCTGCCTGGAAATGTACGGACCAACCCTCAGCTCAGTGTGGGGCCACAGGAGACTCTCAAAACCGGGATCCTCTGTCCACGTATGACTCTTCCTGCCAAGGCCTCCCTGCTGTTGGTCTCAGTTTCCCCAAGTGCAATAGGCGCCGCTGGCTGGTGACGACGTGGGATTTTCCAGGGCCCGCACAGAGGCGGTCAGATCCGGTGGGTGCGGCAGGAGGCAGCCGCTGGGATGCGCGGGGGGTGGGGGTGGGGGGGCGGAGAGATGCTGACTGGAGGAAAATGGGGCGGGCCGCACACACCTGCGGGCTCTGCGCCCCCAAATCTGCAGCCGGCAAGCCCAGGGCGCTGGGGCTCCGCCGGACTCCCTCAAACCCCCCCGGCTCAGGCTGAGCGAGCGCCGCGCAAGGGCGGCGGCCCCTGCCGCAAAGACCCCCGTGTGACCACACCTCTCTATAGCAGGGCCTGCGGTGGCCCGTCGCCCCTCGCCCCTACCGGTCGCTTTCTGCAACCTACAGACACCCGGGACCCTTGAGAAGCAAAAAAGTGGCGCCTCCCAGACAGCCGGGCGCAGCCAGCCTGGCCGGCGCGGGGGAAGCGGGTCCCTGGACCTCCCTGCAGAGCCGCACGCGCCCCCGGCGCAGGGGCAGGGACCTGCGGACAGGCCCTAGGGTTTGCAAGACCCTGCGTTGAAATTTGGGTGGAGCACTGGGTGATTTCGCCTGTGCTGGAGGTGCAGCCCCAGAATGCCTTCACAGCCCTTGCTGCGCCCAGATCCAGCTCGGGGACGCGCCAGTCCCTCGGTCCCCACACTCACCTGCACTCATCTCAGCGGCAGTTGGGAGGCGGGCGGTCCGGCGCTGCGGCAGCCAGACGCTCCTGCCCGCAGGTGCCGCGCCCGCGCGATCGCCTGCCGGCCCGCGGGTCAGCGGGCCTTGGGTACCGTCCGCGCCCGCCCGCAGCGCCGCCGCAGCCCCCCGGCGCGCCGGCCCCGCCCCTTCGGCCCCGCCCCCGCCCCCTCCGGCCCCGCCCCTGCGAGCAGCTCCGCCCCATCCCGCCCTCGCCGCGACACGGGCGGGACGCACCCTGGGAAGTGTAGGCACAGCACCCCCGCCGCTCCGCCTTCGCGGCCCAGCTGCCGCATGGACTAACTACAAGTCCCGGCAGGCAGTGCGCCGCTCGCGCGCGCAGGCAGGCAACGCTGCTGCGGCCTCGGGTAGTCGCTGGAAGGTCTCTGCGGGGTGGTCTTCTCGGCTTGGCTGGCGTCCTGGCTGGCTGGCTGGCTGGCGGCGGCGGTGACGGCTCTCGGGAGCCCGGGAGTGGCGCGAAGGGAGGCCCAGGGACAGACGCTTAGAGCAGCTCTTCTTGTTGTGGAGCTGCAGGGGGCCCGAAGACCTGGGCCAAACAACCCCCTTCTAGTTTACAGACGGGGAAACTGAGGCTGGGCGGGGCGCGCGGGCTGGGATTCTGGCGCCGGGCCCCTGACTTCAGGCCTAGAACAGCACGCCGCCGACTCCCGGCGCCCTGCACTGGCTGGTGCCCGAGGAGGGGGTGCGTCCCAACCCAAGGTAGTCCTGGGGCTCCAGCCCCGCCCCCCCCCCCCCCCCCCCCCCCCCCCCCCCCCCCCCCCCCCCCCCGCTGTCACCGACTGACCTCTCTGACGTCAGGCGCCTAGCACAGGGTAGGGTCCTGGTACAGGAGAGGGAAAGACTAGGGTTGGGATTTAGGAAATCAAGGGGAGCAGGCTGAACCTGCCTGGTAGTGACAAAAGGGGACTTTGGGGTGCAGCCTGGACTGGGGGAGCATTCAGGAGGCAGAGTCTCGGAACCTGGCCCAGCGGGGTGAGGTGGCAGGAGGAAGTTTGGCTTGGGCCGAGGCTTTTGAGAGATGCTGACAAGAGGAGGGCTGACTGCAGGAAATATGGACTTGAATGGATTACGGAAGCAGAAACAGATGTTCTAACCTGGCTCTCACCAGCGTCCACCTACCCTAGACAGGGGCTGCAGGAACAGGTGCAGTCTGTCAGAATCAGCCACAGGCCAGTCAGTCCCTGCCCCACACACCCACCGGCTCTAATCCTTGCCCCTTGGGCCTTTTTCCCAGGACACAAGTGCCCTGCGATGGAAGGAGCACTAGAAAGCATCAGATATCTCCCTCCGACCCAGCTTCCCCTCTTCAGTGCGACCTTGAGCAAGACCCTTCCCTTATGTGGGTGTCGGGACCACGAAGCCGAGTGAAGGAGCCACTGTTGGCTGGGAGCTTCACAGCTGGGTTGTGGGTCTTGGCCACGGCAGCAGCAGGCTGGCAGGGGTGCAGGCCCCAGGGAGCCGGACCACCTGGTGGAGAGCCTGGCTTCACGTGCCGGTGAAAGGTGCCTGACTCTGCCTCCGTGTTCATCACCCATCTAGACAGAGTTCCCGCCTTTTAGGGTGGGTGTGAGGATTACACTGGGTAACCCATGCCCTGCACTGCTCTGAGTAGAGATCAGTAAATGGGTTTGACATTATCCTGCCTTTTTTTGGAAGAGTTTTTATTTATTTATTTGACAGACAGAGATCACAAGTAGGCAGAGAGGCAGGCAGAGAGAGAGAGAGGAGGAAGCAGGCTCCCCTCCGAGCAGAGAGCCTGACACAGGGCTGGATCCCAGGACTGTGGGACCATGACCCGAGCCCAAGGCAGAGGCTCCAACCCACTGAGCCACCCAGGCGCCCCTATCCTGCCTTTATCAGTAGGATTCTTAGCCTCGCACATAGCCTGGTCAGGGTGGACACTCCACAAACACCTACTGAATGAAGGGAGAGAGGACGGAGGAAGGAGAGACAGTGAGAGGGTGCCCGCCGGCAGTCACCCCCCCTCAGGGAGCTCTCTGCTGAGCCCCCGAGCCCCCGAATCCTGCTTCCACCCTGGCAGAAGCATCAGCACCTGCACCCTCTCCCATCCCGGGTGTCTCCAGAGGCTCCTAAGAACATTGTCAGGACGGCATCAGGACCATCATGCAAATGGCCATGGGAAAAACCAGGGTGTGGACGGGCACTTACTCCCAAGTCCCTGTGAGTCAGAGGGTGGACGTAGGTGGCCTGGTTTCTGGCTGGTCCCAGGTCTCAGCCTGCTATGTGGCTGTCCCGGGCCTCCCCATGGAGCTGGCCTTGCCTCTCCAAGCAGCCACTGTCAAAGAGAGCAGCGACGGGCGAGTCCCAGCAGTTCCCAACCTGGGAGGACCTCGGTCCTGTGATTCTGGCACATTCTTTCACAAGGACAGAACCTAAGGCTCAGGGAGGTCCTGCCCAGAGTCACCCAGCAAACCAGCAGTATGGGGAGGGGGCGTGACCTAGGCCCCTGGGTGGGTCCTTGAGTGAGGGGCGCTCTCGCTGGGGCAGGTCTGCTAGTGTGTCCTCTCCTGCGTAGAGCCCACTGACACTGGTTGACCCAGACTTTGGTTCTCCCCTCTGGCGCTGTGCCCAGGTGTGACCTCGGGCAATTTGCTTGCTCTCTGTGCTTCATTTTTCTTATCCTTCAAAGCACTGCCTTAACCCCAGTAGGACTTGTTAAAGGATAACGGAGTAATAGAAACACCTGGCAAAATGTCAGGGTTCCATAAATGATGGTTGTTATCATTATTGATACGTTATTAAATCAGACCTGGAAGAGGTGGGTGCCATCACTTCCCCCAGAGACTGTTTTCTCTTTTTATGTGTATTCCTTACATCCACCCGTCCATCATCCATCCGTCCATCTGGCCTTGTGGTCCACATTTTTAAAAAGATTTTATTTATTCATTTGAGAGAGAGCATGAAGAGTAGGGGGGAGAGAGAGAAGCAGACTCCCTGCTGAGCCAGGAGCCTGGTGTGGGGCTCGATCCTAGGACACAGAGATCAGACCTGAGCTGAAGGCAGATGCTTAAACATCTCAGCCACTGGGTGTCCTGTCCATCCACATTTATAGTACCCCTTTAGTGTACCAGGCACTGTTCCAGTGAAAAAAAGAATTTGTTTCTCAAGTCACATGACTCACTATAAAAAAGGCCACGGCCCGAGGCCCAAGGGGGTGGGGGTGTCAGAGGGCCTTCAGGGGGCTCCATGACACAGAGAGGTCCCAGACAGACCAACAGTCAAACCAAGACTGTGGGATCTGTATTCAAAGCGTGTACATTCAGAGGGACAGAGGGGCCGGGGTGGCTGTGGATGCAGAAAGAGCTCTAAGGTGATAGGAGCTTGCCCTCCTCTTCCCGCCCTCCTCCTGCCCTCCTCCCGCCAGGCTTACACCTCCTGCAGACAGAGGGACACCCTCATGCTCCTGTCCCCCGGCAGGCAATGTAGGGGTCTCCTTGGGGGCCCCTCCCACCTCAACATTTCATGGGGGGGGATGCCTTCAAACCCCTCGCAGGAGGGCGCCCCAGGCAGTGGCCCTGCTGTCCGCCCCCACCCCGCCACCCAGCTTCATGCCCACTCTTGCCACAGACGCCTTTGCCCCATCAGTCCCACCTAATACTCACACGGTCCATTCAGTTTAATCCTTCCACGACCCTTGAAGCAGGGCTGTGGTCTTCTACCCTAGAGGCTTGGGGAGGGGACAGAGCCAGGCCAGGCCTCACTCGGGCAGCGTGTAAAGGGCCGAGCTTTCCAAGGCCCCTGTAGACTAGGTCAGAGCAGTGGCCTCTGTCCCTCCCGGATGGGCCTTGGGTGCTGCTGCGGCCATCTTGGGGTCAGGAGGCTCTTGAGTGTGGACACCGCTTTGTGGTAGTGCTGGAAGGAAAACGGCGATGGAACTGGGCCAAGATGACGGGGCTGGGCAGTTCCAGGTTGCACAGGAGGCTGGGGGGGGACTGTAAGTGCCCCTGGGGGAAAGACTCTTCTTTTCATGACAAATGTTCCTGGGACAAGTGCAAACACCCGTCACTGTTCCGCAGGCCTACAAACTGCTTCAAAGTGAGGGTCATTTGTCCTGAGAAAGTGTATTGCCCTTCTGCGGAGCACCGGGGCCTTGGGAAGTACAGAATATTGAGTGGTGGGGCGGGCCTGGGCATGGCTGGGTGGCAGTGCTGACCTCAGCAGTCTGTGTCACGTAGAGATTTGGGTTGGGTTTCTAAGGTCAGCCCAGGAGGACCTGGGAGGGAGAGGAGCCAGCGACCTATGGGTCAGGGGCGTACTCTTATGGCGAAGAGCCTGGATGGAGGGGTTTGTCTTACCCCCAGGGAGTTTCTGTTCAGGTGCCAGGAGCCAAGAGTCAGTGGAAACCGCCCCTGAGAATGCCCAGGGCCAAGCCAGGTGAGGCGAGCAGTCAGGACCTGGGACAGCTCAGTGCCAGCAGACCCATCATCATCCTCATTTTGTAGACAGGGAAACAGAAGAGCTGGGATGCACCCCTAGGCCCTTTTGAAGAGGCTGTGGGCTTTGGCACAGTGCCCCTAGGTCTGACATCACTGCCAGGAGGCATTGGGGAGGCCAAGTAACAAGGCTGAGCATCCTTGGGCCAAGGATGGGGTGCACAGTCTAGAGGGACAGACCCCTCTGGATCCAAGCCACGCCAGGCCCACTGCCCCACTGGGCTGCTGGAAAGGCTCCTACCCTCAGCTGGATAGCACAGCCTCATCCTCTGGGCTTCAGTGGAAATTTCCTCCTTGGAGGAGCCCTCTGACAAAGCCAGAGGCCACCTCTGCTCCCCGTGGCCTTGCCAGCCATGGCCACATCACTCCCCGGTCTTGCCATCTGGTTTCTCTCTGGCCTGCCGGGCAGGACTAGGTCATCCTGGGGTCTTTAGAGAAACCCAGGGTGTCCTGAGCATCTCAAGGTCGGCAGAACATCCCGGGGTCTCCAGCACACAGGTGAATAGCCACTGACCTATGGAATTAACATGCTCCCCACTGTGGTCCCCTTGGCCACTTCTCACTCAGCATATGGAAGGGAAAAGAGGTCATACTCCCCTGAGCCCCTTCCCAACATTCCCGACCTCGCCCTGGGTCTACTCAGGCTTGCCACAACTTGCTTCCACAGACAGCAGCACGGGGGTGCTGAGCTCCCCTGGGGCCTGGTCTAGAAAGGTGTTGCCCTGAGAACCCAACTTTGCAGAAACCCCCCAGTTGAAGTCACCCAGCCGATGGAAACGGACCGAGTCCAGGGGCCCAGGAGGACTGTGGGGCCCCTCTAGCCATGCTCTCACCGAAGCTGTAGGTTCTCTGTCCTTCCTCCACCTCCAAATACAGCCTGAGAATTGATTTCCTTCACAGCCAAGTGGGGAAACAAATGAAATATGATTTCATTGTGGGCTCCTTCCAAGCACTCAATAATTTAAAAGAATGCCATATGAAACCCAGAGTAAAAATAACATGTGACTCACATCTTGGAGCCTTGCTCTCTCCAATGCACATCCACGCACCTGGACCAGCCTGACCCCGCCATCACACCCCTACGGCTCATCAGAGTTCCCCAGGCAGGTGGTGAGGGGACATGTGCTGACGTGGGTCACAGGTGCCCTCTTGTCTGCAGCAGGGAGCTGTCCCACATGTGAATCTGCCCGGTTCGCTCTGAATGCTTTGGTAGCCCAGGAAGCATTCTGCCATCATGGAAAAGTCTCGAGAGCTGGCTGATCGTGGTGATGGAAGGAAGTCGGAGACGTGGGCCTGATGCTGGAAAGGACTCCGTGCAAGACCTGCTGATCAGAAAGCCTTTTCTTTAATTAAGTCGTGTGCATGTGCAGCAGACGTGAATGAGGAGAGTCAGGAGAGAAAGAGAGAATGAGAGAGAGAGGGTAGAGAGAGCTCAGTGCACGGTGACACGTTGAATGAGCCCCTATAGTGTACCAGGTCCTTTTTCAGAGGCCAGAGATCAGAAGCGCTGGTCTGGGCCATGGGGAGTGACGGGAGTGTGCAGATGGAAAGCCTGGACCCTCTGGCTGTGGAACGAAGCACACGGAGCAGCCCTTTCAACAGCAGAAATTGTGGGACGCTGGGCTGCTCTGTCAGTGAAGCGTCCGTCTCCTGATTTCAGCTCAGGTCGTGATCTTGAGGTCCTGAGATCGAGCCCCAGGTCAGGCTCTGAGCTCAGCTGGGAGACAGTCTTCTTGAGATTCTCTCTCTACCCCCCCCCAAAATAATAAATAAATCTTTAAAAAATAAACAAGAGAGATTTGTCTTCCCGCTGTCCTGGAGGCCAGATGTCTGAGATGCTCCCAATTCCCAGGGAGGGCCCTTCCTCGCACTTCTCCCAGCTCCTGGGGGCTCCCAGTGAGCCCAATCCCCGGCGTCCCAGGGCTGGTGGTGGCCCTGCTCCAATCTTGCCTCCCCCTGTGTCCCTCCTCTTCCTGTAAGGACACCAGTCCTGGGGGTTAGGGCCCAACTCCCGCATGGCCTCATCTAGTCACACCGGTGACAACCCTATTCCCAAAGAAGCTCAGCTCACGGGTCCTGAGGGTAGGGGCTTCAGCGTCTCCTTAGCCCCCACCCCCACCCCGCCCAGCATCATGCCCCATGAGGGCCGGGGAAGAGAGCTTCAGGTTGAAGGCGTCCCAGTAGGAGCGGAAAAAACTGGGACTCAGAGGAACGAGGTCACCCCGGGAGCCAGGCCGGAGTCCCCTGCTGTCCCCAGCTTGCTGATGACAAGGTGGGCACCCGGACATGCAGAGGAAGCAGGGGCAGCCCTCCCAGACAGGAAGACCAGCTCTTGTTCTAGGCAGTGAAAGCCTCCCCTTTGAAACCTCGTGTGGCACCTCCTCGTTCCTGGTCCCAGGCCCATCAGAGCCAGACACTCATCACCTATCACGTGGGTTTTGGGTGGGTGAAGGGGTGGGTATTGAGGGAGACTAGTCACTGCCTCACCTCCTGCAGGGTTACCAAGCATCTAGCTCCAGCACCCCTTTCCAGCCCTGACACTGAGCGCCACTCATTGTTACACACGGCGGTGGGGTGGGGGGCTTGGGTCACAAGGCTAAGTGTTGTCCAGAAGCCACACAGCAAGGACAGGCCTGACTGAGGCCAGATATGGGTTCCTCCAATGACCATCACAGGACACTCACTGCTAGAATTTTGAGGGGGCTCTGACCAAGCTGCTGTGAGCAGATATCAGACTTCGTGGTTCACTGATAATGCCAAAGGCCACTGGTGGGGGATGCTGAAAGATGCACGTTCTGTTATCTTCATAATACAAACAAAAGCGAACAGTGTCCCCCCACACTAACTTTACCTGCCCCCGCATGACCTTCTTAGTCATGGTTCTTGGAAGAAGCATCTACGCTTGCTGTCTGCACCGCCTCACCTCCCATTCACTGAAAAACTACCTCCCACCTCCACCCAGCCACTCTCAGCCACACACTGAGGGCCCCCCTGGGGCTCCATCCAGTGGAAAAGTCTCTGCTGAAGCTCATCTGCTATCTCTGTAGATCCCACACCGGCCACCTTTCCTGAACCTTCCATTGTTTCCTGCTCAGTCTCTCCTCCCTGTCCCCATCACTGGCTTATCCCTCCCTGACCCCCTCTTGGAGGGTCTCAGGAGACCCCCTTCTCACCATGCCCCTCCTCCTTTGACAGGCAAAAGCACACCCACCTACTTCTGTGGTGGTCATGGGTCAATTCAGCCAGGCTGTGGTCCCTAGTATCATACACCCACTGACCCATCCATCTGTCCACCCACCCACCAATCCATCCATCATCCACCAACCCACCTACGCATCTGTCCATCCACCCATTCATCCATCAACCCACTCATCCATCCATCCATCCATCATCTATCCACCCACCCATCGTCCACCCACCCATCCATCTATCCATGCATCCTTTCATCCATGCATTCTTTTATCCATCCATTCATCATCCATCCATCTACCCATCAACCCATCCACCCATCCATCATCATCCATCCATACACCCATTCATAATCCATCAACCCACTCATCCATCCATCCATTCATCCATCCATTATCCACCCACTCACCCACCCATCTTTCCATCACTCATGCATCCATCCACCTATCATCCATCCATACCCATTGTCCACCCACCCATCCTTCTATCCATGCATCCTTTCATCCATGTATCCTTTTATCCATCCATTCATCATCCATCCATCCATCCATCCATTCATCTATCCACTTCTGTTTTTTCTCTCTGGAGAACCCAGACTGATACAACCTCTGACTATGACAGCTCTGGGGCTCCAGGTACCTCAACTTCAGGCCCCAAGCTCAGCTTGGTCCTCAGTATCTCCCACCTCCTCGCACCTCCAGAAATAGTGCCTTCAGCTATGCCTTTGCTCTCTCTCTGACACCCACGAATCCTTCTGAGGGCCTCGCTCCCTGGCTCTTCATATAACCGTCCTACCACCAAATCCTTCCACTTACACCCAGCTCCTTGCAGAGTCCTGGTCTAAGCCCTCTCTCACCTGGACAGTCCCGGTCTTCCCCTTCTGGTCTTTCCACTCCTACTCGCAGCCCTCAATTCCTTCCCCTGCATCCAAGGCCTCTGGGGATCCCTCTACTTGTGGCTTCCTGTTGGTCTTATAGCATCCTTGGTATGCTTTCCATGGCTGCCCTGGTGCATCCTTGCCATCCAGTCTCTCCCACTGGGCTCCCTCCATCTCAGCCGCCCTGCCCGCTTCCGACACTTGAACTCAGGCAGCTCACTCTTGCCTCAGCCTTGCCACATCTGTTCCCCTGCTTGGACTCTCTGGCCTCATCCTTTACCTGGCAATGCCCTGTTCTTTAAGGTATCAGATGATTGCTGTTTACTTGGAGATGCTCTGCAGGACCCCACACCCCTATCTAAATTAGATTCCCCCATC
Source organism: Mellivora capensis (assembly GCA_004024625.1). NCBI lineage: Eukaryota > Metazoa > Chordata > Mammalia > Carnivora > Mustelidae > Mellivora > Mellivora capensis. Next base: position 161,061 of record PISX010001800.1, on the reverse strand, counting down.
ATAATTTCTCCTCCTGCCCTTTTCCCTTCCTGGTCCCACTGACCATACTTATCTGTGTGCGCCTGTGTGTGCATTTGTGCATGTGTCTCCGTGTGTGCACACCTGTGTGTGACCCCTGTTCCTCCAGCAGACTGCAAGCTCCATGAGGACAGGGACTGGGTATCCTGTTTGTTGCATTTATAGCCAGAAACCCAATGTTTGGCACATGGTTGGTGCTTAATGAGTACTTTCTGAGTGATCAAGGGGCCGAAGCTTATAAAAGCAGTGAGGGTGTGGGTGGAGGAGTTGTGACAGCTCAGGATGTCACCAGGGCAGGCTAGTGACAGGGAAAGAACATTTTTTCACCATCATGGAGGGCAGGCAGGGACAGGACTTGGCTGTATTCCTGAGGAGAAGCATGCCTAATCCCTTTGGGGGGCCACCCCTTTGCCTCAGGCCTCGGTGGGTCGCGGCTCTCCAAATGCTCCTCTCCTCACCCCCTTCACCCGCCAGCCCTGTTCCCATCCCACTGTCTCCTACCCCTGGACTTAGGTCCCATTGCTCCACTGAAAGCTTCCCTCTCCCCTTCTGTTTGGCCAACTCCTATCAATCCATAAGCTTTGGTCCAGGCATCACCTGCAGGAAGCCCTCCCTGACCACTGGGCTGAGCTGGGTGGTCCTCTGGGTTCCCACGAGTGCTGGGGCTGCCTGATTACCAGTCTGCTCGCATGAGATTGCTGACGAATGTCCTTATGTCCCGCGCACGATGGTGAGCTTTGAATGTTGTGAGATCCTCAGAGAAAGTCTGGGATCTCAAGGACCAGGAAGGACAGGTAAAGGATGGGGCCCGACAGTCCCGGTAGGGGACGGTGTTTGATTTGTTTTAACTCCGGTTCCTGGAGTCCTAACTTGTTCTGGAGAGTACTGGGGGTGTCTTTCAGGGTAAACCTTCATAGAGAAAGATTTGAAAACAGGGAGTAAGAAAGTGGGGTTAAGGGAAACTAGGTAAAGAATAGACGGAACTTGGAGCTGAGGTCCCGCCCCTGACCCCTGTCCTGGGTGGGGACACCAGCGGAGGGCAGCCCCACCTGAGCCCCGGCAGAGAGTGGAACCCGTCTGTTCCATGACACTCTCTGTCCACAGGATTATAAACAGTTGCTGAGAAGAGGTGTGGCTGTCCTGTCCTTCCAGATCCCATGGGGTGAGGAGCCCGACTTCACCCACACCCCATAGCAAAGCACACCATCCCTTCCTTCCTGTCCCCTTGTGGGGCCGGCACACAGAAGGCCTGGCCCGTGGTGGGTGATGAGCAAGTGTTTCCTAGAAGGAACTTAGCTGGGTTCATGAAGAGGCATATTTTGTAACAGAAAAGTGACACATAATTTCTTGGGGGGGAAATGCTACTGAGAACCTTAAAAAAAAAACCAAAACACACTACCGGTTATTTCACCAGCAAAAATGGGTTTATTTGGGAATAGCAGAGAATTGCAAGGGAAGATTGAGAATGTAAGACAAAGCCATATGAGATTCTGGGGAACAAAACAGGGGAGGCTCTTTTATGAAGGAAAAGGGGGGTGGGAGAGCTGTTCTAACAGAAAGTCTACTGGATGAAACCGGAAGTCCAAAGCATACTGGTTTCTCATTGGCTGGGTTGTGGCAGTGGCTGGACTGTAGCAGTCTCTCATTGGCTGAGCTGTGATGTCTCATTGGCTGGGCAGTGTCAGTGTCTGGACTGTAGCTATCTCTCATTGGCTGGGCTGTGGCAGTGTCTCATTGGCTAGACTGTTGCTGAGGAAGGAGGAAACCTTCCTGGTCCAAGGTGCGTCTCTTTCTGTTGGGTATGCAATTGACCAGGAATGTTAGGGCTGGGAGTTCCCCATTCAGGGCTCCCAAACCCGTTATAAAGGTTTCCTTCTATTAGTTTTCACCCTAGCATCCGCTTCCCAGGATACTGTTCTGGGGGAAGCCTTACTGTTTCAAGGCCCATCAGTCCCTTTGCTCTTTCCCCATCCCCGCATGGCAGAGTCCTCAAATTGCAGGCACACCAGCAGGGAGCCCTGAATTCCTGCCCTCCCAGCTTTTCCTCCAGCCCACAGACGGGGACAGACAATCCCTCAGCAAAGCGTACCCGGGGCCCTTCATGCACCACGAAGGGTCAGATAGGAAGGGACAGTTTCACGCAGGGTCTTTAACCATAACCCACCCTTTTGTGATAGTTGAGGTCCTGGCTTCAGAGGCTGGACAGTTTGTGATCATGATCTGATGAAGCTTGTGGGCGTGTAGAGTGCAATAGTCCATCGGGGGCTCCTTAGTCTCTGCTTCCTGACTGCTGCTTATCTAACTCCCATTTCCCTTGCTGCCGCTCTCTCACAGTGTCCAAATTTCTGTTCAGAAGCCACCATTCCTCCCCCACACAGCCCATGGACTTCCCAGCAGCTGGCCCTTGCTCAGAAGGTTCTGAAGGGTCTAAGATTGACAAAGTTCAGGTACACCAATCAGCACCGAGGACTCCCTGGACACTGGACTTTTTCCAGGAATGGCACACAACCCAGATCAGACCACTGACAGGTGAGCAGTGCCTTGCTGAGGAATGGTGGAAAAGATGTTCCTGACCTTGAGGATAGATCTCCCGGAGACACCCCCCCCCTCGTGTGGATGTTGTGGTGGTAGATGTACACCAGTGACAGCTGTTGCAATTTTGTCCCCACACAGGAATTTAGCCAGATGCAGCTGTGGAGAAGTGGGGCCAGAGTTCCTGGATCAAGCCAATCCTGAGGCCCACATACTTCTGGATGTCCAGGTCCAAGAGCCAATGAAGACCTTTTCGTTTGAGCCACTTGGATTTGAGTTTGTTGTTGTTTATAATACCTTCATGCCCCTAAGTCATCAGTGTTTGTGACATCACCGAAACAAACAGGTTTAGAATGGTGACAGGCTCTCCCTCCAGATGGCACGTTGTTTAGATTGCTTCTGACTTAAGCAGCAGAATCATCTGGGGGGCCCTCACTGCTCACCTGCCATGCTTGGGGGAATTCCGGGGAGCCTGTGGCTTACCTGACCCCTTGTCAGAACTGGGAAGAAAAGTGACACCACTCGACTCTACTCCAGATAAGACTCAGGGAGAAAAGGCTATCTCCCACATGTCAGGGAAACCCCTTAGAATGCAGCTCACTGAGAAAAGAAAGGAGATACATGCCACATGGGTGCTCCCTGGGTTCCCAATTTTCCACCCAATGGGGTGGGTAGAAAATCATACAGACCAAAGTCTACGTTCAATTTATGAATAACTGACCACATCGTCCATATAGGCTCCTGAGGAAGAGCTCAGACAGGGGTTCCATTTTGTAGCAAGGAAGGTGACACTAAACCCTAGACCATGGGATCCACTTTTTCTGCTTCTAACTACATCTCTCCAGCTGATAGAATGGCCCATCCAAGGCTTGGTGTGGGACCCTCCACGGTGTTCCCTTTTTCCAGGATGCAGTATGTGCCCCAAGCCAACAGGTGGCACTTGGGGCCCGAGACCGGGGGCGGAAGCATGACTGGTCCCTGCTGCTCCTTCTGGGCAACTTCCATGTAGTGTGGGCTGCCAGCTCTGCAGGCTCGGCTGGGCTGGCAGTCCTGGTCCAGGATGGGCAGAGGGGATGGTGACATCCGGGGACAAATGACCTTTGTGACATTTGAGCTGCAGCTTGTTCCTGGGCCCACCACAGGCTATGGTCGAAGAAGGGGAGGAATGGGGGGAATGGGAGAGCCTCAGGGAACTCGAGTGAGCAACTTGACCTACCCTCTAGACAGCAAGCCCTCTGCTTTCCTGCACTCAGTGGGAGAGAGACGAAGAGAGACAGAGAGACAGACACAGAGAGAGACCGAGACAGAGACAGAGTGAGAGAGACAAAGACAGAAAGACACACAGAGATAGAAGGACAGAGAGAGACACAGAGACATAGAGAGATGGAGATAGACTAAGAGACAGAGACAGGGGGCAGAGGGACGAGTGGGCAGCCCTGGGCTCGGGTCTGAGGAGCGGGGACTCTTCAGTGGGCAGCGCTGAGAACAGATATGGGGTGCTCTGGGCGGAGGGACCTGACAAGCTCCTTGCTGGAGGCAGGTCTGGGGCAGACATCACTGGGGGCCAGGAGGATGAGGAAATTGACTGATTTAGTGGGCCTCTGGCTCCTGAGACACGGCCCTAAGACGGGCCTGGTTGAGTAAGGACATGGAAGAGCCTGGCTATGGTTTGGTGAAGGAGGGTCCTCACCGTGCACCCTGGGGTCAGATCAGAACAGCACGGGCTGGGGGCCACAGGCCGCATGGATGAGCATGGCAGTGCAGACCTGGCCTTGGCTGCCCGCCTCCCCGGCACAGGCACTGAGCTCGTGTTTGAAGAACCTGGTTCGGAGATGTGATGGGGCCATGTGCATGTGAAAATTCGGAGAACTGTACACCAAGGCAAAGGAATTGTTTTCTGTGTGTAAAATCTGTAAAAAAATAATAAAAGTGACAGCAAACAGCCACGCCCCCTGTGCTGGGCACACAGGCTTTGACTTATGTTCCAGCCCTAACTCTGTGCTATGAGCCCTCTGAGCTGAAGGCAAAGAGCAGGAGTACCGGGGGGCCTGGCAAAGGTAGCCCCAGCGTTTGGACCAGAGTGATGGAGGGCAGCGGCCAGCATGCCCCTGGGGTCTTCGCCACCCCCCCCCTTGCCTTTCTTGGGGTTTCCTGGGCCCCCGCCTCACCTGTGGCCTTGCTGTGCTGGCTTTCCTGAGTTCCTGCAAGAGGCAGCACTTGGGGGCACCAGAGAGCCAGGCTCAGCCCCTGCAGGTCCTCGCTGTGCTGCCAGACCCAGATGAGCCTCCTGATCCTTCAGAGCCTCAGTTTACCCATCTGTAAAATGGGGATGATAACAGGGTGGTTGAGGGGGAATAAGACAGAAGAAGGGAGAGCTACAGGGTCCTGAGCAATCAGGCAGGACCTGCCCGGATGACCAGGACCTATGAGTTTCATATAATTGATTGATTGATTTAAAAAGACTGGAACTCAAATGAACAGGCAGACGAGGGACCCCGAGGGCTCCCAGATGGACTTGAAGGGACAGGCAGGGGTAGGGAGAACACTAGGACAGAGCTGGGGACACCCAGGCTCAGAGAGGGTGAGCACCCTGCTGGAGGTCACACAGCCAGCCATCAGCAGAGCCGGGAACATCACCAAGATCAAGGGATTTCTACTCCCCTGTGCTTTTTTAGTGGATTGTAAGGGGCCTGCCAGAGTATGTATGAGGTCACTCTCTTCCTCGTTCTTCCAGAAAATCAGGTCCCATTTTTCATTTGCTCTACCCAGGTGCAAACAGCCCCGCGGCAGTCCTGTGTTTCTCTCGTCAAAGGAGGAGCTGACTTTCAGGGGTGCCAGGGGGAAGGGAGTGGATGGCCCCCATCACTGAGGGCACTGCCTGCGCCCTGTTGGCCACCCTGAGGTCGCTGGCTCCACTTGGGAGACAAGAAAACTGAGGCTCAGGGAAGGTGTGCCCTCCCCCAGGTCAGCTGGAAGCCAGCACATGGCGGAGTCCGTAGATATGTGGACCCCAAGTGGCTGGGTGCCACCGCTATGGTCTGGAGCATGTTCTGTTCTTTCCTGCATTTGAACACCCTTCCGGGGTGTGTGTGTGCGGGGCTGTGATTTTTAGTGTCTTGTGAAACACACATTTATCACACAGTTTCTGTGGGTCAGGGGTTCCCGTGGGGCTGTAGTCAGGCTGTCGCTGGGGCTGTGGTCCTCTCCAAGGTCTGTCAGGGGAGAGGGCTTCCAAGCTCGCTCACACAGGAGCCCCATTTCTGAGATAGAAAACAGAAGCTTAGCGGGGTTAAGGGTCCGACTCAAATATCGCCTAAAGGATCAGAGGCAGGTGCATTGATTGGCCTCTTTCCACCACCCACCTGCCTCCTCTGACAGGTGGGTTCGGCTGAGGGGCAGCACATGCCTGTCCAGGTGGGAAGGACACCTGCTCTCTCTCTGACGGCAGGTGCCACCACTCCATAAATGGGGCTCTGCTGAGTCCTGGCATGGCCTGGAATGGCTGGTTCCTGCCCTGACTTCACACATATCCCTTACTTACACCAGGAGGGGACATCGGTCTGGCGTCTGATGCAGGTGGGACTGGAGCCAGATGTGCAGCTGAAGTCCCTACTCTCTCTTCTCCATCACTCCCCTGCCTGTCTGCAGCAGCCGAGAGCTAGCACAGGGCCCTATCTGGAGGCAGTGAGCCAATGACCTTGTCATCCTGAAAAGCACACCACGGGCATGAGCCACACTGTGGCTGGTCCCGAGTCCTGCTGGTGGGGCCGGGGCCCCTGGCTGTCTGCGTGCTGGCACCATTCACCGCTGTGTGAGCATAGGCTCGCTGTACCCCCCTCCGCTCCTCCCTCTTAGGAGGGTGCGGCCAGAAGCCCACCTTCGGGGGTGAGGGGTGGGGGGCTGTGTGGTCAGGAGAGGTGACCCATGTGAGCGGCAAGCACAGTGGGCACAGGCTGGGGACCATGCCAGATCACTGCAAGGGAGCCGTAGCCTCACCCTTCATTGAGTTAGTCATGCCATTGCATGATCAAGGGGGGATCCGGGGTAGGGCAAGAGCCAGGGGAACCCCAGATCACCACCTGCTGGCTGAGTTGTGGCTCTCATCAATGGAAGGGTGATTAGAACAGCAGGGCCTCGGGCACCCCCCTGGGTGGGAGGCCCACCGGGGACCCACCCAGAGCAAGGATCAAGGTGGCCTTTGTGCTCTGGCTCTGGTTTTCCACTAGAGGGCGGTGGTGGGTGGGAGCCATCACTCCAGGTTTGGACCTGTGTGGGGACTCGAGTTGCAAGGAGCTGGCTAGATGCCTCTGTCTGGATGGGGGAAACCAAGGCCCAGGTGTTGGGGGTGGGGACTTGCTCAAAGCCACACAAGGAGACAACGCCACCCCCACCTCCCGAGACTCCCTGGGCTCATCTGCAGGCTTGTTTGTAATGGGGCAGAGACACCACAGACAGGTGACACCCTAAGGAACCATAATCTGGGGGGAGGGGGAGGTGTCAGGGGATCTCGAGCCTGGGACCCCTGGTGCCGCCAACTCTAGGAGCCTAAATTTCAAGGGTCTTCTGCCCACCCTCCTGCTCAGAAAAGCCTTTGTTCCTACACTTGCATCCAAAGGATGTTTTTGTTTTTTTTTTTTTTATCACATTGATGGCATTTTTTCTGATTACAGAAATATCACCTTCGGGTTATGAAAGCAACCCACACCGAAGCCACGGAGTGTCATGAACGGTTTGTTGCCGACACTGTCACTTTGACGACCACCGTGACCGTTCTTTTCCCCTCCGTTTGATTTTGCTTCTCTAAAGAACGTCTTCAAAAGCAAACCGGGCCTCCAGTCATCCGTGGTGGTGTGTGACTCCCACACCCACCCCAGCGGGTGGACCCAGCCCCTCCCAGCGCCCCCACGCTGGGGCCAAGGGGCCCCTGAGGGACTCCTGGCCGTGTGTCGGGGGTGTGGTGAGGACAGCCCTGTGGCCCAGTCAGAAGAAGCAAGCTCAAGTCCGTGGCCGTGGGGGTGTGCGTGACCCCCCCCTCTCATGTGCAGAGCTGGGACGGCAGCTGCTGGAGGCACCAGGGCCATCCCTGGTCCCCGGCCTGCTGATGTTTCACTCCGACTGCAGGCAGTGCTGTGTATCCCAGAAGGAACGGGACCCAACAGTCCTTTCTCCACACCCCTGCTCACATTCTGGATCTCCTAGCCTCCGTGGATCCTCTGCACTTGGCCGTGTGTGCCCTCAGGGCTCCCCCATGAGGCACGAACCTTGTCTTGCAAACTGCCCGGTCCAGTCATGTCCAGTTGTGTCCCCTCGGGTGACAGGTGGCAAGGTCAACCTTTTCAGGTCATGGCTGCTGAAAGGAAGGTGCGCTTGGCTTTATTTTTTAATTTTTTTTAAGCAAGATTTTTTTTTTATTCATTTGGCAGACAGAGCTCACAAGTAGGCAGAGAGGCAGGCAGAGAGAGAGGAGGAAGCAGGCTCCCTGCTGAGCAGAGAGCCCGATGCAGGGCTCGACCCCAGGACCCTGGGATCATGACCTGAGCTGAAGGCAGAGGCTTTAACCCGCTGAGCCACGCAGGTGCCCCTTAAGCAAGATTTCTAATATGGTCTCTAAAAGATGAAGACAATACATTTAGGGCTCAGGTGCTTTGTTTTTAAGTGAATTCTGGACTCCGTGGGGAAACCGCCTATCATCTCATCCACGTCAAGGAAACCCTGGTGTGTCTTGTCCTGATTCTCAGCCCATTGACACTGGGTTGGAGATGGAGGTGTGGAAGTGGTGTGTCACTGAGGGAATTCTCAGGACCACGTACGGGGATGTGGAGAGGGGGGCATGGTCTCGCAGGGGGCTGTCTGGCAGCTGGGTGAGCCCCAGCTCTATGACCATGACCCGCAGAGCTCCCAGCCCAGCCACTTCTAGCTTCACACAGGGAAACTGAGGCCCAGAGACAGGTGTGTATTGTCTGCAGTGGAGCTGGGATTAAGAACCCGGGGGGCCCTGACCCAGCTCGATCCTATGAGAGAAGCTACCAGGCCAGGGGAGCAGAGCTTCTAGACCCCAACACTCCTGTGGTGGGAAATCCCACAGTAGGATCCCCCAGCCTGGGAACTCTCAGGATCAGACAGTGTCCACAGTGCTGTGGGGCCCTGGACCTTTGTCATCCCACCTGGGAGCAGGGCCAGTGCCGACCCGGCTGGCTGGTCAAAGCCTTTGCAATCAAAGGTGCAGTCAGGGGAAGCCTGAGTGAGGGGCTGACCCCCTGCAGACCCTCGATGACCTAACCACCTTGAAGCCCCAGCCTGGGGACCCGAACACTCTCCTGGGGCGTGGATGGCACCCTGCAGGTCAGCCCAGGCCTGTGGCATTGTCCAAGAGCTTGGAGAGTCCCCGGGAGCCCCAGGACGCCGGGCGGGTCCCTGGGGACTGGCTCAGGGGAAGCCAGGTCACAGCTCTGTCTCTGCAGGGCACCCCCACTAGTGAGCCCATGGAGCCGCCCGGGCTTCCCCTGCCAAGTGGGCCAGGTGGGAACGCTGCTCCATGTAGCCAGGCTCCGGGATTTTCCGGAAGAACAGGATATCTGACTTACTTATGGAGTCTCTACCCCTTGAATTGTGGAAAGGGATTCAGAGACTCTTGAAGCTGTGGGGGTGGAGGGCAGGTGGTGGTGGGTGGTGCTCAGTGTACGGGGATGGGAGCCCCAAACCCTGGCCTGCTGCCTGGAAGAAGCCACATCCTGGGACCAGACACGCAGCAAGCCCATGAGGCTCTGCACAAAGCCAGCCCAGGTCTCTAGATGGAGGGATGGTCTCGGGGATGTCGGCCGGCAGAAGCCCATCCAACCTTGTAACAGGAACTGGGCACCCAGCCCCAGGCTGGGTCCGTCCTGCCCCCTCCACGGAGCAAGCAGTGGCCCCCAGCCCCCAGCACACACCACCCCTGTGGCCGAGAGGCAGTCACCAGGATGCCTGGTGAGAATATACATTGGGGGTGTAGATGGGCACTGGCTTGGGGCCCCCACACTCGCTAACCTGTTTTTGCTCCCCAACACTGATGAGCTGAGTTTCTGCCTCCCTCTGTCTCATGACCGGGACATGAAGCACAAAAAGTTTAAGAAACTTGCCAGATGAGGACGCAGTGGCCCTGGTGGGGGTGTTGGGAGGTGACTCTGCCCATGGCCTGATTATCTGATTATCTGAAGAAAGACCTGCCCTTTGGGACTGGGATGCTGCTCAGACTCGCCTGAGGACCCAGGTCACTTGGGAACTTGTTAAAAAATCCATATTTCTGGGCATGACCTGGGAGATCCTGATATGGCGGGTTTGGAGTCTAGAATCTGGTTTTTAAGGACAGGCCAAGTGACTTATGATGAACAAATATGGGTCACGGGAGACCCTGCCCGTCTTTATTGACCCACTGCCGGCGTTACACTGGGGCCCAGCACATAGTAGGTACTCAATATGTGTTGGCGGAGTTCCCCAGCCAGCTGCCCCCAGGCCCGGCTACAGAAACTTAGGCCCCAGAAAGTGGGGAGCTCTCCTCGGCTCAGTTAAGGCGTGGCCCTCCCAGAGGCTTCCCAAAGCACCTGCACCCCAACGGTGGGGGGGGGGGTAGGGGGGATGGGGGGGAGATGAGAGCCTCCTGGGATCCTACATCCCCCACCCCCACCCGCCCCAGGCTGCTCTTCCCCTCCCAGCTCCGGAATGCTGACCGGGGACTTCCTATACAGATATGCAGGAGGAAGGCCTGGGAGGAGACTGGGCCCCTTCCAGGTGGGGCGGGCCGCCGCTGTGGGCGTGACCAATGTCCTGGGCTGACTGCTCTGGCCACCTGACTGGGGCCTGGAGGGCCTGGCGGGCTGAAAACGTGAGCCTTCCTGTCCCCGCCTGCGCCAAGTGGCGGGCCTTCCTGAGAGCCCCGGACTGCCACCGGAGGCTTGGTGGCAGCCCCAGGGAGTCTCCCTCCCTCCCTGGCTGGGTAAGTTCTAGGGGCCCTCCCCACCAGGAGGAGACGCCCCTGCACTGCAACCCCCAGTCCCATGCTTGGGGCCACTCCCAGGTGGGTCCTGGTCAGGCTGGGGTTCAGGTGTCCACGGGAGGGCCACCCTGGTGTCCCCACGTCCAAGAAAGGGGCGGAGAGCTGGGCGGGTGAAGCCGGGTGTCGTCACGGTGGTCATGGTGAGATGGGGTTGTGCTTCCCCACCTGTGGGGGCCTCTGCGGGGTTCAGGAGGCCGTCGCCCCAGGGGCGCTGATCCTGGATGAGCACCTGGGAGCAAGTGGTTCTTCATCTCTGCCTCAGTTTCCCTGTCTGTAGGGTGAGAGCGTCCCAGGGACCCAGCACAGGTCTGCACTTGGTCAGCGGCTGCTATCCAGTGCTTATGACCTGGAGCAAGCAGGAGACGTGGCTGGCAGTGGGGGACAAGCTTCCAGCTTTCCCTCACCCTGATGCTGCCCTGCCCCTCTGTAGACTTCAGCACCTGGCTCTCTGCGCCCCTCTTCCTCCAGACCCCATCCTAGCCTCCAGGGGCCGGAGTCCCAGCAGCCTCAGGGACAGCGGCTCCTTCCTTCAGGGAATAGCGAAGGGGCAGCGGGAGAGGGACGGGGCCTGACGTGGGAGGGACAGAGGGGAGGCTCTGCCCCCATGGTCTCCCCACCCCGCGGGGGGAGTTTGCACAGCCTGAAGGGGTGAGGGACCTCTCTGGGAGCCCGGGGCCAGGTGCGGTTCCTCTCCACGCCTCCATTCCTGGGCGTGCACAAGAAGCCTCGTGACTGCCCCCTCCACAATGGTTGCAGGCTTCTCAGGGGACCGGTGGAGGGGTCCTGGTCCTTGATTCACAGAGAGGCCGAGGCTGTGGGTCGCACACCCTGCCCGAGGGTAGCCGCTGGACTAGAGTGGTGACTAGAGTGAGCCTCACAATGCCTGCCTGGGTGAACCCAGATCTTAAGCTCTGCCCACCCCCCACCTTTGTGTCCTCCTGAGCCCCGCTGAGGGAGGCTCCCTGGCCGCGCCCAAGGCCACAGCCTGCAGACAGGGGACTTCGCCCGGGGCCGTCGGGTCCAGGCCTGGCTGCACCTACGGAGTCTTCCGGCCGTAAAGTTTCTCTCTCCACACACCTTGTGAGTGTTCCAGTGTTCGGGCTTGCTGGGACTGTTTGATTTTTTTAGGACAGTTTTAGATTTACAAAACAATTGCCAAGATAGCACCGAGTTCTCATAACCCCTCCCACCCAGTCTCCTTTGACTGCTGACATCTTACATTAGATGGGTACATTTGTCACAACCAAGGAACCAGTATTGATCCATAACTATCAACTAAAGCCCACACTTGGTTCAGATTCCCTTAGTCTTCATCCAGTGTCCCCTCACCCATCCCAAGATCCTGTTGGGGGCATCACGTGACACACGGCCGTCCCATCTCCCCAGGCTCCTCTGGGCCTCGACTGTTTCTCAGATGTCCCTGGTTTGCGATGACTTTTGTGAGGAGTCCTGGCAGGTAGTCCATGTGGCGTCCCTCCGTGAGGACTGGGCTGTTTATTTCTCATGATCAGTGGGGGATCGTGGGTTCTCCGGGGAGGGGGAGGCCCCAGGGGCGCAGTGCCTGCCCGTCCCATCAGGTCAAGGGCACCTGCCATCAATGTGACCTGTTATGGCGATGGTGACCTTGACCCTCTGGTCGAGGTGGGCTTTGCCAGACTTGCCTGTCCCCCAGTACCCCTCCCGGCCCTCCCACGCTGTGCCCTTAGCGGGGAGGTCACCGTGACCTGTGCACGTCTGGGGCCTAGGGGGGCCCTCCTTGAGGGTGGCGCGTCCCTGTAAGTCACTGGGAGCTCTCCTGCTCAGGACATTTATCCCTTCTCCCTCATTTATTTGGTCATTTATTTATGTTGGATAGACTCACATACTAATTTTATACTTTGGGTTATAATCTAATACTGATTAATTCAGTTGCTCAGATGTTTCTAGCCTTGGTCATTGGGAGCTCTTTCACTGGCTCCTCTGTCCTTTGGCTCACCCCACGTATGTGATTTCATTCATTCATTCATTCATTCATTCACTTCCTTACTCGCCACAGGCCAGGCCCATCGTGTGCCTTTGCTGGCCTAGTCCTGGAGTCAGCCATCCCTCCAAGGGTCCTGGTTCCTTTAGTCGGAGAATGGTCTTAGGAAGAGAGATCTGTGCGCACTCTTCAGTGTGCCTGTTGCTTCCTGGGTCTTTTGGAGGCAGATCTGTGAGTATGAATACACTAACCTATGTGTGTGCATCTCTAAGTTGGTGGCTACCTGCATCTGGTTCGGTGCGGGTCTAAGCACTTCCCCAGGTAAAATGTGTCTCCACATCTCATCCGTCCCCACAGGGACGTTCGGGCCCCTCTCCATTCCCTCCGGCAGTGAGAAACTCGGCTTTCACATCTGCCCTCCGTCTACTTGGTTGTTCAGACTCCCGCTGCTCCTCCCGCATGGGGAGTGTAAGAATTTGTCCCCCTGCCCCGTGGGGAGCCGGGTGACCAGCTGGAGCCCAGTGCAAATGCGTGGTTCCTTTTGGCTGCTTGCGTGAGGCTGGCTCATGTGTGGGTACCATGGTCCTCGTTGTGTCACATGGCCTGCGTCCCAGCGTCCCCTGACCTTCGTGCCGCGTGCTGCATGCTGCCGTGGTCCTTGACACACGTGTGACGTCATGTAGCCGCTGCCACGGCTCCTGTAACCGGTTCACTGCCTGCATAACGCCCACACTTCCCCTACTCAGCCCTTTGTGAAGCCGGCCAGCGGGCACCCCTGCCCCTAGGTGCTGGCTGGAGCCTCATGATTTGACAGCTGGGTGTTTTCCAGGTGCTGCTGTTAGGAGGAGCTGGGACGCCTCGTAGTGGGGGTGGTGGGTGGTCCCGGGCTCTGGAGGTGGGGCTGCGGGTCAAGGATGTGGTTTTCTAGGCCCTGGTGGCTCCGCAGCCCTCAGGTCACTCCCTTGCACCTGCCCTCCGCGGTCCACCACAACTGTGCGGACAGAGGCTGAGTGTTGCTAACCCGGGAGGAGACGGAGGCCCTGGGGCTCATTCTGCATTTCTCACTGCGGGGAGAGTGAGCATAATTTCACCTCTTCACATCCTGGGTCCTCATTCCTTCTCTGTGGAGTGCTGGGTCCTCTCTGGCACGGAGTAGGGCCACATTGACTGGCACCAGCTTCTCAGGGGTCATTTAGCTAAAAAAACGCCATGGGGAGGGGACCCGGGCCCAGCCCAGCTCTGAGCCAAAATCAGTGACAAAATCAGTTTTGTTGGTTGAAAATTCGAAGGAAAAGGGGCTGGGGAAAACACCAGATGGATCCTGACGGAAGAATGTGCTCCAAACACGGACCTGGCTAAGGCTCCTCAAAAGTAAGGTCCTGAGAAACAAGGACATTCAGATGGGGTGATGCCTCCATGGCTCTGGGGACAGACAGGAGGGAAACACGGACGCACTTGTATGAAGCGTGGACCTTGGCGCATAAGGATGGGTCCGTGTTGTGCACCGAGTGTGATAAATGTGCCACAGGAGCGTGACGCTGTCATTGCCTCCCTTGCCACGCCGTCTGCCTTCCTAGACCCTTACACACTCAGTTTGTGTTTGTCTCGTGCCTTTCTGGTGCTGATGCTGGGCTTTAGCTCAGGGAGGAAGAGTGTAGGGTGACGTGCCATCCCTATCACGTCACAACAAGGACGGGGCCAGGCCGAGCTGGCATTCGTCAGGCCCCACGGAGAACGAGGCTTTCCTGCATTTCCATACGGTGCTCCAGGGGTGGGGGTTGTGCTCCCCACTGGAGGATGGAGAGGCAGCATGCATTAGCTGGAGTTTTTCTGCTGGGAATATTTGTCTCCTCTCCATTTACTTAGATATCAATCACTTACTTACACTAGTATGGACTTCTGGGTATTTCTTCTGTATTTCAAGTTAAAACCCAATACTACTCTGTTCTGTGCTCTGAGCCTCTAACTTTGGCCACTGGGAGCTCTTCACTGGCTTCTGTGTCCCATCATTGTGGGGGTCTATCCATCCATCTGTCACTTATCCCACCCTCCCTCCCACCTCCTACGAGGTGGCACTACAAGATGCTCCGGGCTTGGTGTTTAACCCAGAGGGGAGTGTATTTCACATGCCAGGGCCCAGCTCAGAGCCCTCTCCTCCAGGCAGTCTCCCCAGCTGTCTCCAGGCAGGATCCCGGTTGTCTGGTGACCCCTGGCTCTCTGTGCGTCCTCTGTCACGCTGGTTCCAGCGGTGCTATCTGGTTTCCATCCATTTCCTGGGCTGTGGTTACCAGCAGGCTAAGTGCTCTGGGGGCAGGGCCATCTGACGCGTGCTTGCCCCAGTGTGCGGGGCTGGCAAGTTCAGGATGGGCAATGCTGCTAGTCCCCCACCCGTGCCCTCATTGAACAGCAGTAACAGTAGTACTCTACTTTGTGCGACCCCCTCTGCACGCCAGGAGAGGCTAGAGCCCTTGAATTTTGCCTTTCAGCACCCCTGCATGGTAGCATGCGGCCAGCATGGGAGTTCATGGGACGGGCATGCGGGGAGGCTGGACAGCAGAGCTGCCCTCTGTGAACGCAGGAGGGCTCTGCCAGGGAGAGGGAGTGGAGGACATGCCCATCCCACAGTGAGTGAGGGGGACCCCAGGGCTGGCACCCAGGCTGCTGCCAGAGCAGTGTCTCGGCCTGTGAATGCTCGCAGCTGGGCAGCTGGCGTGGGAAGGGCGCAGGTGGGATGTCCGCAGGCGAGGGGCAGCGGGGTGGAGCCCACCGGGCAGGGGGCCGCGGGGAGGACACAGAGACCCTGACCCCACCTCTCCCACGTGGGTCAGAGGGCAGGAGTGCTGTGTCCCGGCCCTGCCAGGCGCCTTCCCAGGCGCTCCAGGTCTCACCAGCCGAGGCTGGGAAGCTCACTGGCAGCTGTGCCCGGCTCCAGGCCTAAGTGCTTCCCTCAGGCTGGGCAGCCTCCCTGGAGAGCTGGGAAGAAGGCCAGGCCTTGGAGAGTGGGCAGCTGGAAAAGTCAGCATCTGTCCAACTTACCGCATCAGAGGTGTGTTGCTTAGGGGTCTGCCCCTTTTGTGCCTCTAGACAGGTGGCCCTGTGCCTGCGGACTGGTGTTCCGTGTCCTGTGGGGTGTGGGTCGCCCCCGCCCCCTTTA
This sequence comes from Mellivora capensis, assembly GCA_004024625.1. Taxonomy (NCBI): domain Eukaryota; kingdom Metazoa; phylum Chordata; class Mammalia; order Carnivora; family Mustelidae; genus Mellivora; species Mellivora capensis. The sequence continues at coordinate 145,365 of PISX010001800.1, read as the reverse complement.
CTGACCTGTGTCTCTGTCATTAAGCACACACACATTCGTGTAAGGCCCAGCTATGCCCCCAGGTTCTCCCATGGTGGGTCCTTCTGTGCTAACCAGGTGACCGTGTCTACAGGGACCCCAGTCACAGTGCCATGGGCTCCGGACACTCCAGGATTACAGGAGGGTGGTGTGTGCTCGGGGGGAGGCTGGGAGAAGGCAGTACTGAGGGAGGTTGTGGGGAGTGGGGGTCAGAGCCTGGTGGAGCAGGTGACCGGGAAGAGGGACATGCGGATGCGGCCAAGGCTGGAGGCTCCGTTGTCAACAGGAAGAGGGGGCTGCTGGTGCTGGTGACTGTGGCTCAGGGGAAGGTGGGGGGAGCTGCGGGCAGTGGGGGGCAGGTGTCCAGTTCCCCTCCCAGGGGAATGCTCTGCGGCTCCAGCTCTGCCCCGGCCTGAGATAAATGGCACCCTGGGCTGATGCATGCAGACAGGAGGTTCTAGAAGTCCTGACTTACAGGAGCTCACAGGGCTGGTGTATACAGAGAGGAGTAGCAGGGACGGGAAGAGGAACACCAGGAAGGGGAAGGAGGTATTCAGAGGGGTTCTGAAATCAGCTGGCCTGAGGAACCAGGGAGGAGAGGGCTGCTGGGGGTGAAACATGAGGGAATTGGCTATGTAGACGAGGCTGGTTTTGAGGGGTGGTGGGTGGGTGAGGCCAGGCTGAGGAGGGAATGAGGAGGTGTTGCCGAGAGGGGAGCTGAGAGATGGGAAGCAGCCAAACAGAACCCCTGAATGCCCTCAGTGACCTGGGGGCTGACAGTGTCCCCCTCGCCCGCCCCAGCACCGCCCGAGGGGAACTTCCAAGGGGCCTGCGGAAATTCCCACCTCAGACCTCCACCCAGTTGCCTGCCTTGACCTGGGCCTGGTTTCCAGGGAGATGGGTCCTGGCCGGGAGGACTTGCGCACCCCGGGAGGCTGGGGTTGGGTTAATGTTTGCATAAGCCTGGTTCCAGATCCACTGCCTGGTGACTGGGCTGCGGAGAATGTCCAGAATTCCAGCCCAGAATTCCAGCTGGGGGCCCACCCAGAGTCAGGAATGCTGGTGCTCTGGGGACTGAGGTTCTGTGGGATCGGGGTGTCCCTGGGGTTTCATCTGTGAGTAGGGGTGGCCGAGACCTCTCTACCCCATATACCCCGTGCCTGCCCCCTCTGGGTCACCCCATGACTCAACAGCCAAACAGTCCAGGACGTTGGATGTGCCTGTCCCGCAAAGGGAGAAACTAGGGTGTTCCTGAGACTGGCCACTTCCCTGTAGCAGAGGAGGGCCCCCCCTGCGATGTGATGGGAGGACACGCTCCCAGGGCCTTGCTCCCCGGGTGGGCCATGAAGACAGCCTTTATGCATTTCTGACCAGCTTCCTCTGAGGACCCAAGGTGCCTTATTGGGGATGCTGAGAAGGGACACCCCTCTTCTGAAGGCTCTGTGTCTGGCCAGGTCAGATGAAGGAGCACGGTTTGGAGGACTGCCTGGCGGATACGCCCGGGCACCTGGCCAGCTCTCTGGCCGGCCCTGCCTGGCCAAGGAGGAGCTGCTGCACCGCCAAGTCAGCGGGTCCCTGGCTTGAGGGCGCCGCCTGTCCTGATGGGGCGGATGACCATGACCTGGGCCATGGTTGGGGTGTGGGTGTCTTCAGTCCTGGCCTAGCTCGGGAACTGCTGACAGCTTCCTGCAGCCCTGTGACCCGGCCCGCGGTGGCCGTCTGTCATCAGAAGCCTGTTTGGTCCCAGTATCCTTGTTTTGCAAAGTGCAGTTCCTGAAATCTCGGGGACTAGAGCTTTGCTTATCTTTGGGGTGGTTTCAGCCACTAAGGCCAAAAATAACAAACACAGGCTGAGTCTCGCTGAGCACGGCCCCCTTTTCTAGCCCTTTCTGTGTGTCCTGGGGCAGCTGGGTGCCAGGCCCCAGGCTGGTGACCTCTGTCTCTGTCCCCAGACCCCTGCGTGCTGAGGACAGGCATCTCTAGCCCCACCTTCCCGGTTCTGTAGACCCAGGCGGGGTTCAGGGAAGTGTGCGTGCACCTTGGAAGGTCTGAGGTGGTCCTTTGCCTGTTTGCCTGTCTGGAAGATGGCACTAGGCTGGGTCACATCGGTATCCCACAGATGTGGAACCGGAGACCAAGACAGACGATGGGGTGTTGCTTAGTGTGGACCATGCGGACACTGGGGACCCACTTTCCTGCAACCCTGGGAGAAGGGCCTTTCCTTCCTGCATCTTGGTTCCCCATCTGTAAGCCTGTTACCCAATCACCCATCTTTATGTTGCGCTCATCTCCTGTGCTCTAAGTGCTGGGTCTTGCTGATCCGTGACAAGTTAGCTGTCTATGTGTGCAGTGACTGTCGTAAGCAGGGTGATAGGTAGGACCCACCTCCATGGATTCGATCCTGTGCCAGCCTCAAGCCCGTTCCTGTCCCTGGCTCTGGGGCTGGCCTCCACCTCTTCTGCCTGAACCTCTGTATATCCCAGTCCCAGTGCAGCAGGGAATGCCTTTGAGCGGACTCCTTCCTGCTCTGGTGGGGGAGTCCTGAGATGCTTTCCACAAATCCCCACCCCACCCATTCTCTAGAGCAGGACCCACTAGAGGGCCGAACCCAGCCCGGGTTTGTAAATAAGATTTTACCAGCACGCCGAACCCCTGCTTGTTGATGGTTTTGGGGACTGCTGCCTCCTTTGGCCTCATCTCTTCAAGGTATCCGGGACCCACCCAAAGGCCCTGTACAGAAGGTGTAGCCACTGGGCCCTACACATGCCTGTATGGATCTCACTTGGCTTGTTTCTACTGCCCAGGGCCCCAGGTGAGTGGGGAGTAGTCACATAACCTACCCCCACCCACCCTGAGGGTCTGCACATTCCTGAGAGTCAGAGTTCTGGCCGGTTGTGGATTAACCCTTAGGGCAAGAGTGTGACCAGCCTCTTCAGCTTCCATGATGGAGCAGGATTGTCTAGGTGGAGGTGGGGTTTACGTGCTCTTCTGTCTGGCCCTGACCCTGGGAAGACCTTTACACCCCCTCTTTGCCTAGGTCCTCTTCCTCTGAGACTTGGCCCAGAGGCGTCCACCTCCAGGAAGCCTTCCTTGGTTTCATCCTCCTCTCCTTTCCATCCCAGGCTTCCCTTTGCCACTGCAAGGATCGAACTACATCATCCCAGTCTGTTTCCAGGTCTGTCTCCCCAACTGGTGTGCGAGTCCTGCATGGGTGGGGACCTGGAAGACAGAGCTCAGACCATGGGACCAAGATCACGGGTAGTGGGGAGAGGTCCGAACCGCAGAGAGCAGAGCTATCTCAAGGTGGAGTGTGGGAGCCACCAGGAGCCTGAGCCATGTGCCGGGGAGGCCGTCGGGGGATCCCAGCTGGGTGTCAGGGAGGCCTTGGTTGTTGCAGTCCCAGAGAATCAGGGGTGCTTTAAGAGGACACGACAAATTCAGAATCGCCATTTGTCTTCATTTGACTCCAGTGCTTGCTACCTACCCCCTGAGCTAAACAATAAAAATAAGCAGAGGGAGGAGGGTACCCCTCAGCCCCTACATCTGGCCCCTGCATCGCAGCCTAGGGCTCTGTCCCTACTGAGCCGTGTCTGGGTCCGAGCTGGGATCAGAGTCTCATCTAAGGTCTGGGTCTGAGCCAGTGACTGGGGTGAGGGTCCGAGCCAAGATCTGGATCCGAGCTGGGGTCCAGGTCCAAGCCGGGGCCAGGGTCTCAGCTGGGGCCTGGTTCTGAGCCAGGGAATGGGTCTGAGCCAGTGTCTGGGGTCCAGGGCCTGAGCCAAGGTCTGAGCCAGGATACAGGGTCTGAGCCGGGGTCTGGGTTTGAGCTGGGGTCAGGGTCCAAGCTGGGGTCAGGGTCCGAGCTAGTGTCCAGGGTCTGAGCTGAGGTCCAGACTCTGAGCCGGGGTCTGGGTCCGTGTCTGTGGTCCTAGTTTCTGGCAGGAGCTGCCTCAGGACTCTGAGGAGGGGAATGTCTGCCTGTCAAGGACTAGATTTAGGGAGAAGGAGGGACCCCTATGGACACTCAGAGAATGCCCTAGAAGTTCCTGCAGAAGGTTTGCCTGAGGGCTTCAGGGCTGTACCCCTCCCGAGGTACAGACTTTCCCAAGGGAGGGACTCAGAACCAGTTTGGGGACTTTCCAGAGCTTCCTGGGGCCCATTCTTCTTGAAGGAAGCCTTTAACCGTCTTCCATGCAAAGGATGCTGGGGGACCCAGAGTGGCAGTGTGGGTTTAAGGGAGCGCAGAGTGCCAGGTGCCCCCTGAGGATCCCCCTGCCAGGGGATCCTCGTCCGTGTGGCTCTCCAGACCTCCGTTTCCTTGCGTGACTCCCTGAAGCCGCAGGGAGGACATGGCCAGGCCAGCCTCCTGTCCTGACTGTGGGCTCTAGCTTGCAGCACGCAGCTGTCAGTCCCGGGGCCTCCGCAGACACACGTGCTTTCCCTGTGATGGTAGCCGTGCCGCGGTGTCCACACTGGCTAGAAAATGTGTCTTGCCTTTGTCCTGGGAAGCCATCCCTCTTCCCCAAAGGTGCCTGCTCCTTGGCCAGGGAAAGCGCCTCCCAGGGGTGATTTCGTGGCTTTCTCTGCAGTGCCCTCAGGGGGACGGAGAGGCTGCCCGAGGAGGAGGGCGTGAGCCGAGAGCTCTGGAGATGCTGAGGCTGTGGACAGCCGGGCAGCGGCCACACGTGCCCGCACACCCTACAGTTCAGTGAGACTCCACCCGTCCCTGTGATGGGAAAGGGACCAAGGCGAGTTCTCTCTCTGAACTGCTGCCTGAAGAGAATTAAAATCAGGGTTTGGTGCTAGAAGACACAAGGATCTGATTATAGCGAAAACCCCAGACTCGGACGGGACTTGCTCTCCAGAGCTCCTGGGAATTGAACTGCAGTTTCTCTGGCTGCTTGTCTCAGGCCTTAGAGACTCGAGGCGTCTCCTCTGGCGCTGGGAGGACCTGAGATCCCAGCTGTGTGCAGATGCCGCGGGGTGGGGGGGCGGACCTGAGACCCCAGCTGCCAGCACTGCCCTTGGACGGGTCACCCTGGGCAGTTGCCACCTCCATACCCATCTGCCTCAGTCCAGTGGATGACGGTAAGACTCATGCCGGGAGGGCTGTGACCCCTGGATCCAGCATCTCCTTGGCAAGTGACAATTGGCATTTATTAAATAGCTGTGCCAGGCACCAGAGATGTCGCAGGTGCCGGGAGGCACTCACAGTCCTCCAAGTCTGATTCCACCGTCTGCATGGGGCAGAGTGAGGCTCTGGGAGTGGTGGGCTTTCCCAGAGGGACTTAGGACTGGGCTGTGCAGGCCTGCCCCATACCCACCCTGTAGGAGGGACCCTGCTTTGGAAAGTCCCGTGGCCTAGAAAGCTCATGTTCTTCCTCCAGAAGGCTCTTGGGGTGCACTTGCAGAATGGGGGTATGCCCTGGAGTTGGGGTACACAGTGCAGAGTCAAGACCCTGGCTTGGGATGTGCTGTGTGGATTTGGGGTGCGATGTGCAGAGTCAGTGCTGGGCACAGTTGGGGAAGCCCTTGGAAACTACCCCCGGCCTGGGGCCAAGAGCACAGCTGTGGAGACAAACAGGATACAGGGTCCTGGGCCCCCGGCAGGGGACAATGGCCAGGAGAGGAAATGTGTCCAGGCCCTTTTATGGATGTGGTGCCCATCTGGGAATTCTTTCAGTAGAATTTCCAGAAAAACAGAAGAAGCCAGGCATCTCGTGTTTTGTACATTGTGGGGTTCTGAACGTGGGCTGAAGGTCCCCTCATAGACAAGGGATGGAGGCTGAGAGGAGCAGGGGCTCCTCCCTCCTGCAGTGGGTTGGAGAGGTGCCCGTGCCCAGCTTCCACCTATGGCCCCCCGGGCCCTGCCCTGCCCCAGGGCTGAGAAACAAAAACCCCAAGGTCCTGTGGCCAGCACAGCAGAGCTGTCCGGCAAGGTGCTGTGCCTGGACGCAGGTGCCCACCTCCCACCCCATGCTATAGCCTGAGCTCTTCCCTCTAGTGAGCTGCCCAGAGTGGTGGAATGGGGGGCCGGGGGAGGCTGTGGGCCCATCTTTAGGTCCCAGGTGCCAGTGCCAAGGGGGGCCGGGGTACCTGTGTCTGGAGAGAGGAGGCAGGCTCACCCAGGAGAATGGCCCCAGCGGGGGAGCACCCACCCTACAGAGAACGTGCAAGGAATCCAAGTTCTGGTCTTTGCGAGGCGTAGGGCGTCACCGTTTGCACAGCTGTGAAGACAGAGGCTCAGAGAGCTGGCTGCACAAGGCTGGAGGCAGAACTGGACTGGACCGAGGAGGGTGGGATAGGGAGGGGCAGGTGTCTTCCAGGAAAGGGTGATGAGGACTTACCCCCCCAGAGGAGCTTCAGGACAGGGTACCTGGACCTCGTTTTCTCCCCCACCCCGGGCCCTAAAGGTGGGCAGGAGGACGGGGCTTCCTGAAGGCCAGCAGGTCGCTGAAGCTGAGGGGAGCCGTGACGGGCGGGCATGGTGGGCGGGCAGGTGCACATCGGTGTCACGAGCCGCCCTGTCCGCCACCCACTTCCCGTGCCCATTGGCATCTGGGAGTATGGGGCGGGATGGTGGCCCCACAGGTGTATCCATGGGAACCTCCAGACATGGTCTTGTTTGGGAAAAGGGTCTCGAGACAACGTGGGCCCCAGATAGAATATGAAGAAGAGCCACAGGGAAGGTGGCCGGGTGCTGATGCGGGAGATGGAGTGATGCGGCCAGGAGCCCAGGTATGCCCTGGGGCCCTGGAGGCTGGAAGAGGCAGGAAGGACCCTCCTGGAACACCCAGGGGAAGCACTGCCTGGCCCACACCTTGGTTGAGAATTCTGGCCTCCAAACTGGGAGGGACTAGGCCTGGGTGACTTTAAGGCTCCCGGTCCATGGAGCTTTGTCCCGGTAGCCCCAGGGCATTGTCACAATGACCATCACAGCTGTCCTTCAGAGAGACAACTGCTCCCACTCCACAGAGGGGACAGCCCAGCTTTGAGCGGCCACACGTCCCAGTGGAAAGGAGAAGCTGCCAGTGGGAGCTGCCGCCCCTGGTCTCTGGAACCCACTGTGTAGCTTCCGATTGGCCCTGTTAGACGGCTCGCAGTTATGGGGACGGTGAAAAAGTCCACCCAGACCCCTGGATCCCTCTGTATGGTCTCCATGCAATGGGACCTGGCCAGGCTGGGTGTGCTGGGGGCCCAGGTGTTCGGCCTGGCTCTGTGGGTGACCTGCTGTCCCACCCCCGAGGTGAGTGGCTTGCCTGCTCTTGGCCTCCATGGCCCGCTCTGCCCAGTGAAACTCCTGGGCTCCAGCCCCGTGGGGAGGGAGGCGACTTCAGGACTTTGGGGCAGCAGCACATGACCCCAGGATGGGCAGCGTTGTGTCACCTGGAGGCGACTCAGCCTGGAGCAGTGGTTCGGCCCCACGCCCTTCCCAGTGACTCTTACCTGGAGGGGCGTCTGGTTGTCGTGGCTGGAGTCTGGAGGGTGGCCTGGGGCAGACTGGCATCTAGTGGGCGAGGCCAGAGATGCAGCTGGGATCCCAAGTGTGCACAGCAGCCCCTCCCCCGTGACAAAGAGCCATCACCCATGTGTCAGTCGTGGCACCCTTAGTACCCTGGCCTGGAGGCTCAGCGTCTGTCAGACTTGGTTCTGGGCTCTTCTAGTCATCACTGGCCTTGGGCATATCCCACGACCTCTCTGACCCCGGTTTCATGTCTGTAAGGCAGTCATATGACCGCCGAATTAGAGATTTTTCCTGGTGTTAATCCAGGCTGTGTGTGCACGCCTGGTCTGTCCCACACGGGATGGAGGAGGAGGTTGCTGTCCTGCTCCCAATCCCTGGGGCTGGGTCAGAGCCGGGCCCCTGCCTCAGGGAGGGTGTGAGGCTGCCTGAAGTTCATTTCCTGCTTGTCTCAACTCCCTGGAGCCCAGAACCCCGGGGGGGGGGGGTCCCAGACCCAGTGGGAGGTCAGCAAAGCAGGGGGTGGGGGTCAGTGGTCTGAGAGGCTTCTGTCCCTGGTAGGCCAGTAGGTGGGGGCAGCACCTGGACAAGGGAAGGGGGTGCACATGTGTCTGTGTGTGTCCAAGTGTGTGTGCATGTGGCATCTTCGCGTGTGCACACGCGTGTTGTGTCATGTGTATGTAGTACACATGTCAGTATGAATGTTGCATGCGCACACAAATGCCATGTCACATGCATGTGTATATGCGTATCACGCGGCAATGCTGTGCGTGGTGTGTGTGCACACATGTGTTGTGTGTCGTGAATGTGTACACACGTGTGTGTCATGCATGAGTTGTGTTGTGATGTGTGTGTGCCCGTGTGTGGTGTGTGCGTGCACCGAGTGGAAGAGGAACAGAGTAGAGCTGAGGGTGGCGGGGCCGTGGGGCGGGCAGCTGGGCACTTCCCCAATCCTGGGGGCCTGGGGCGGGAGCCGGGGTGTTCCCTGGCCTCTGTGTCCGAGCTGGTGGGGACTGGGCGGTGGGTGGGACGGGGCCTGGAGCCAGTCCAGGGAGGAGCTCAGGATCATCATGAGGTGCCCTGGGCCTGCCTCTCACCACCAGCCCCAGCTGCAGTGCGGTGCAGGAAGGAAGTATGGCAGGAAGCAGGGGGTGGTGGTGGCCGCTGTGCAGCCAGCCAGGGCCGTGGGCGGCCGCCGCCTGTCCTGGCCGCCAGAGACAGCCCACAGGGCCAGCCAGCCAGGAGCCAGGAGTGGCCCCCCAGGGGCTTGCCGTCCTGCTGCCTCCCACCCGGCCGGGAGCTGCCTCTGGGGAGTGGGAAGCAGGTACCAGGGGGCCTTGGCGCGGGCGGGACGAGGATGGTCTGAGCAGGCATGGTCCGTGGAGCTGGGGCCTGCTGCGCACGGGGGGCTCGAAGACTAGCCTTCCACTTTCACTTTCTTGAAGACTCTTCTGCTTCTGGACGGTGGGGAGCAGAGCTGAAGTCTGGGGAGTCCGGAAGGCTGTGGGCGCCCGGGAGGAGAGCGCAGCCAGCCGACAGAGCCCCTCGCTTCTGTGATCTGGCTTGACATCCCCCCTTCCCGTGGGCACTCAGAGTGATGTGCCAGGGTTTGGATGAGGCGCAGAGCCTAGCCAGCAGTAAGGGAGTGGCCCCCACCCTGAGGAGGTTGCCACATGGGGCAGATATCCCAAGGGACACCATGAGACAGCCCAGGGCAACTATGCAGCCCTGACCTGGCCGGTCTGAGGTCACCACCCCAGGTCCTCTTTTCTGTCTGCTGTGGGGATGCAGGGGCACCAACCAGATGGTTGTGGGGGAGGATATGGACCCAGGACTTGTCATGCCAGGTCCTGTGCTGCGTATGTGCTCCCAGCACATCACTGAGACCCTCTCTTGGCTTCCAGAACCCCCCCGCCCCCCTCCCCTGCCAGCTCTGTCTGTGGCAAAGCAGCATTGCTGGGAGTAGGTGGAACTGGCTGGTGCTGGGAGCTATGGCCGAACTCCTGGTGGGAGGCTGGGCGGGGCCGAGGTGGGGTGCCTACAGGGTGAGGGCGGGCCCTCCAGCCTGTGTTGGAACCCCATCTGTGCCCCCTGGCAGGCTGTGTCCCTGCGGCAGATCGCTGAGTCTGGGAAATGGGCGCAGTGGTGTCCCCGCCCACAGATCATCAGGAAGATGAGACTGACGCACGCTCAGTTAGCGCCTGAGGGTGGCGGCTGTCCGGTGACGGTCAGGGCCGCCGTCGGGGACCAGGACGCATGATGTATGGGGCGTTGTGTGCCTGTGATTCTCACAGGATGCCGGTATGTAAGTGAGGTCCACCTGGCCCCCCCCGCAGAGAAGGAGAAGGCACGGGTGTCGCAGGTGAACAAGTGTCTCTGGGCTCGGCACACTGCGGGGCTCACGGTGATGGGAACTGGCTGCGGGGGAGGGCCCTTCTCTCCTCTTCTGGCTCCTGGGGCTCTAGGTGCTCCCGGGCTCCTGGCCACACCCCTCCATCTGGCCTCTGTGGTCCCATGGGCCCCCACCCCGTGTCCATCTGCGTCCCTCCTTTATAAGACACCGTCACTGGATTAGGACCCCCTCCCCACCGGTGCAGCGTGACCTCATCCTAACGAGTCAGATCTGCAAAGACTCCATTTCCAAGTAAGGCCATGTTCCGAGGTACCAGGATCTGGGGGGATACCATTCACCCCCAACCAGGGGTGACCAGACGACCCCCTAGAGGTGCTTTTTGGTGAAGGAGACAAGGCCTCCATGGGCCCACAAGGTATTGTTTCTGTACGAGCCCCATGAGGGCTCCAATCAGAATCCCTGCTCCCAGACCTGCTCAGGGCTGCCTCTCCCTTTGTGGGACCCATACATATTTGGTCCCAGCTCTGATCTGGAGTACCATCAGTGTAGTCCATCGACCTTGTCATGGGGCAGGCGTGTTTGCTCTCATGCTCCCGGTGGGGGTGGGGGGGCAGAGTGAGGCAAGGAGAGCTCTCCCAGACCGGCAGGAGCGCAGCTCGGTGCTCCTGAGGTCCCAGGCCCCGGGGCCTAGGAGGCCAGGCCAGGCGGTTACAGGAACCAGCAGGGAGGGGACTATCCTGCACAGATTGGGCCTACTTCCTCATCTCTGCCAGGGACTAGGAAATCCCACACTGAGATTGTCGCTGGGGCCCGGCCTGCTCAGGCCCATCATCACTGGGCAGGTGGGAGGGTCTTTGAGCCGGGGAAGCCTTCCCTTTCCTCAGGAAGCTGTCTGTGAGGCAGTGGGGAGCAGGCCCGAGGGTGGGACTCAGGCACTGGTGGGCTAGTCCTGACCCAGGGCAGAGGCGGGCAGGATGAGCAGCTGCCACAGGAGGGGGCAGGATCCTGGGAGATGCCTGGCTGGCTGCTGGAGGGATGTGGCCTGGCGGGGTGGGAGGCTCAGACCCCCTGTGTGGGCTTCAGAAGGGAAGAGAAGGGCACCTGGGTGGCTCAGTGGGTTAAGCCTCTGCCTTTGGTTCAGGTCCTGATCCCAGGGTTCTGGGATCGAGCCCCACATCAGGCTCTCTGCTCAGCAGGGAGCCTGCTTCCCCCTCTCTCTCTGCCTGCTTCTCTACCTACTTGTGATCTCTCTCTCTATCAAATACATAAATAAATTCTTCAAAAAAAGTTTAAAAAAAAGAAGGGAAGAGAAGAGAGAGGGCAGGCTGGCCTCCCAGCCCTTGTGTGTCCTGGCCCCGACACCCGACTGTGGCTGGCTGTATGCGGGAGCCTCGAGGGCCAGGATCCCAGTGGGTGAAGCCAGGAGGGAAAGCACCGTCAGGTTGGGCTCTGCTGGGGTCTGGGGAGGGAGGCCAGCACACAGAGCTGTGTCCCGAAAGGTGGTGGGGGTCTTCAATGCTTTACGAACATGGAGACAGCCCAGGGACCGGGGCGTGTGGGGTGCCAGGGCCTGAATGACATGTAAGCCCTTTGACAAGGCTGTGTGAAGAAGGTTCTGGGCCTCTGCAGTTCCGACGGGCCTTCTTCCCCTGGAACAGGGAGCAGCCGCCTTGCCCACTGCTCCCTGGGCCAAGCAGCTCTGCTGGAGAGGAGCTGCTGTGTGTGGGCAGACTCCTGCATGCTCCCGGGGGTCAGGTGCCGCCTTCTCCCCGCCCCCCAGCTGTGCCGCATCCCTCCGAGGTGGTTCCAGATCGGACTCAGGTCCCTGTTGGGGGTGGGGGTAGGGGCTGCTGGAGGCATGGCTTCTGTAAGCCTTGGGGGCCTCGGGCTGCTAGGGGCCTGTGGGTCCCTCTAAAGGAACAGACGGCCCTCTTTACCCCCGTTTCTCTGCAGTGAGGGGCTGTTTGGGGCCAAGGCCGTGGGAGGGGTACCAGATTAGTTCCGGTCAGAAACATGGGGTGTCCTGCTTCTGCAGCTCCCAGGGCCACTCTAACTTTTCTGTCTCCTCCTTGTCTTTTTCATTTGGATTGTAGAAGCAATCCTGGCGTGTGATGGGCTGAAAGGCCGGCCTTGCCAAGCCCCAGCAGTGATGATTCTAGACACTTAGGGGAGGCTCCAAGGGGCTACAGACTGGGCAAAGCTCCTGTGGGCTGAGGCTCCCCCAGGTCCGGTCCAGGGAACCCAGGAGGTGAACTCAAGGGCTGAGCAGTGCCCCTGGGACTCCTGCTGGGGTCTGGTGAATGGAGGCTTTGGGGACAGGAGGACACAGGTGGCTGGACTGGGTGTGTCTTGTGCCAGGCAGTGGCTCCCACGGGACCCCTGGCCTCAAATCCCCAAGGACCAGGAAGGAGGGTGGGCAGGGGGCCTCGATGCTGACCCTGTGTGTCCTGTCCAGCTTAGGAGGAGCAGATGGCAGGAGGGATTGGCCCGCTCCCCTGGGATCAAAGGGTTGGGAGTCTGAGGGTCTGGAAACCCGTTGTTGCTCTGCGGCCGCCCAGCTATGTGGCTGCTTGGGCCACCCGTGCTTTGCCTGGTCAATTCTGAGCCCTTGGGACAGTTGGAGCCAAGGTGACCTCAGGCCTCTGGCTGGCTCGGCCCACCCCACCCCCACCCCCATGCTTGTGGCAGTGAGGATGGCCACCTGTCAGGCCCTCTGCACGTGGTCTCCATGGCCCCCAGGGACCTTGCTGACTGCCTAAGCCCCCTCCCCTCTCCTCCAGTGTTGCCCGTCACAGAACTCGCCCTGGACTAGCAATAGCACATACAGGAGGTGACGAACCCCTGTGTCTGAGGCTTTATGGGGACCTGGTCCATGTCCAGTTCTTGTGGGAGGCCTGGAGGGAGGTGGGAACAGGACCAGGGGCTGGTGGGGGCTGTCTTGAACTGTGTCCATCGTGGGGGTCCGGCTTCCCACCATCCACCAGGATGGGGGGTGGCCAGGAGGAAGCCTGATTGGCTTCTGGTTTGGCATTGTTGTCCCCAGAGAGGGGGCAGGGGGTGCCTTCCTGTCCCTGGGTGCTCTGTGCAGAGGGAATCCCTGCCGGGCTGTCCTGGGTTTGGTTTGAAATCTGAGAGCTCAGTATCAGGGCTCGGGGGCCCACAATGAGGGGGTTCCCTTGCTTGTGCGATCTAGCTGTACTCTTGGCAATGTTCTGGGCCAGCCAACAGGACCATTCCTTGTCTTCTCTGTCCCCGAGGCTGCTCCTGTCCCTGTGGCTGCAGCGGGACGTCTGCCCCTGCCTTCCCCAGCCCTGGCCCCCCTCTTGCCACCTCTGCCTCCGCCGCCACCCCCACGTGTCCCATCTGAGAGGGGATTTAGTGTTCTGTGTCCTGATTGGTGACAAAGCCCCAACCCCAGGAGCACAGTCTGTCCATCTGTAACAGCCTCTCATCTCTGACCCCAGGAAGGAGTGAGGCATAATGACCGCTCTCTTGGCGGTTGGGGGGGGCGAGGGCACCCTGGAGTGGGGAGCCATTGCCCGTTCTGCTTTGTTCTGCCTCGGCCACTTCCTTCTTCTCTGCCATCTGCCACCTGCTTCCTTCCCTCCCCGGGCGGCCCTTCCTTCCTGACCCATGGCATGGGACGGTGTTCCGGGGCCCTTCTGGAGCCCAGACCTCTTCCGGTGGGCGAGGCAGAGCCCCCTTGAGCCAGCTGAACCCCGGGAGTGGTGTTATAGGGAGCAACAGGATATCCTGGGAACCCGAGACCAGATCACAGCAGAACTGGTGCTTGTGGGAAACGGAACTAGATGGGAGTCTCCGGGGCTGGGGGGTGTCTGTTCCGGCCGGAGCCGGACGGGACTTGTGGTGGGCCTGCTCATGTCCGAGGCACCTGGGTGTCCCCCGAGGACTTCTGCTCTGGTTCCCGTGTCTGTCCTGCATTGGTGGGAATGTTCGAGCAGCCGCAACAAGTCAGGCTCTGAGCTGCTTCCTGGGGTCTGTGGGTGAGCTGGAGCGGGAGCCCCACCTGCCCGCATGGCTTCCAGCCGCTGCACCTGGGCAACGCCGGCCCGTGTCTCGGAGAGAGCCTGCGGCGGGGGCTCGTCGTTGCCGGAGAAGGAGCGATAGACTCAGGAGCAGAGCTCTGACAGACGTGCAGAGGGCGGCCCGGCGAAGGGGAGGCCATCTCTCCTCCCGACCCCAGCCCTTGTGGCAGTGTTCTCGGGCACCTGCCTGTATTCCCGGGGAGGCCTCCCTGCTGACCAGCACCCTGTCCTCTTCCCTTAGCGGCCAGCGGGCATGCGGAGCCCCCGGTGCTGAGGCCACTGCCGGGTATGGAGGGCCCAGCGGAGGAGCCAGCCCCAGAGGGGAGAGGGCCCGTGGCGGCACCCTTGGGAGGCAGCGGTGGTGGTGACTGCAAGGTCCTGAGAGTGGCCATGAGCACATCGGTCGTCTGGGAGCGAGCAGGGCCCAAGGAGGCCAAGGCTGTGGTCGGAGGTGGTGAGTACAGCACACACCGTCTGCCCCGTCGTCCCGCAGCCCATGAATGGTGCAGGGTCTACACGGTCAGAGTGTGTGTGGGGACAGACGCCTGTGCCCAGTGAGTCACTGTGAGGGACGAGGGCCCCAGCAGTGTTTCCCCAGGAACACGAGTGTGTCAGTGATAAGGAAACTGGCGTGTCAAAGGGGGAGGGTCCAGAAAGTTCTGGAACGGCTGCCCCCCGAGGCCGAGAGGGCATGTGACCCCCTCGGTGAGTGACAGGTTCAGACGGGCTGAGACGCAGTCCTGTCAGCCTCAGAGCCAGGGTTCCTTCTGGGCTGCCCCCTTCCGTCTGTGGTCAGCAGATGGTCAGCAACAGGACAGCAGCCCCCGAGCAAGTCCACATCTCCGTCCCTAGACATGTGGTGAAAGTGATTTTGTGGGTGGGGTTAAGTGAGAACTCTAAGATGGGAAGGTAAGCTGGGGTCAGAATTGGAGACCTTGACGTCGGCCTGGCTTCTGGCTTGGAAGGTAGAGTCAGAGCCACAGGCCAAGGGCACAGGCAGACTCCCCTGGGAGCTGGGGACACGCTCTCCCCACGGAGCCTCCAGGAGGCACCAGCTCTGCTCATGCTTTGGTTTTAGCCAGTGAGATGGTTCCAGAATCCAGCCCAGCAACTCAACACACTGGTTTGTTTTCAGAGGCCTCCAAGTGTAATCTGTTAGAGCCAGGGAGAGCCTCATGCCCCCTCTGTCCTCCTTGGGCCTTTGTGACCTGGGGGCAGGGGACGTGAGGGGTCCGGGTTTGTACTGGTGTGGACACACCTCCTTTCTTCCAGATTACCGGGGACATTGTGCCCGCACAGCTCAGAGTTGCCTGTTCTGACCTTGACCCCACTGTGCTCTGTTGGTCTGACCTTGACCCCCACCGTCCTCTGTTACAGATGCCACTCCTCCCCCTGGTGGCTCCGGGCTGGCTGCTGGGACCCCTCCAGTCCAGATGGGCGCGTACCCCACAGGTAGGCCTGCACGGGCACCACAGGGTGCGGCAGGGTTCAGTCTGGGCGGGGCTGTGAATGTGGGCTCTAGTCCCCAGACCCCCAACCTGGGGATCACTGTGGGGGAGGGGACGATGCTAACGTGAAGATGGCCAGGTCCCGTGCCCAGGTTCCCATTTGGCTTTGCTGGGAGATAGGGCCCAGGACTGCACTTACGCTGGGGGCCTGAAGGCCGAGTCCACTGCCCAGAGGCTGGGCCACATGAGGGGGTGAGACTCTGGGGAGGGGTCACATGTGGGACGTGTGGGAAAACCAGATGAAACAGCTCACTGTGTTGTGGGCGGGCGGGGGTGGGGTGGGGTGCAAAGGGAGGGACAGGGCCCCTGGGAGAGGTGGCCAGGACAGCGTCTGGGGAGGGGGCTCCAAGGATCAGCAGGATTTCTGCACGGCGCACACGAGGGGAGGCAGCCCTGCGTGGTAAAGGAAGATGGGGCGGTAAGAAGCCCCCGAACTCTGAGACCCCACTCGCGGCCCCCAGCAGTGGTGGCACAGAAACCCCAGTGTTGCTGGCGGTTCACCTCGGTGTCAACACCCACCTGTCTTCCGATGTTCCTTCCGGGGGCCCGGTGCTGCCTGTGGTCACTCACTATGACCAAGGGGTGTTGAGCAAGCAGCAGATTATTTTGGGTCTGAAAATGCTGTCCGCCCTCTTACGGGAGTAGGAGGCGTCATGTCTCAGAACCAGTTGTGAAATGTTGGGCTTGCTTCCTGCTGGGGGAGTGAGCCTGATTCCAGACTCCAGAGGTCTCCATACTGCCCTTCTCTTCTTCCACCTCCTTCTTGGTCTCTTTCTCCCCCCTCCTTCTCTCTCCCTTCCCATCTCCCTCCTCCGCTCTCCCTTCTCCTGCTCCCTCCCCCCTTCTCCCATGTCCCCTCCACCCCTTTGGAGCAGCTCATGCTCTGGGGCTCTCAGTAACACAGTTGGGAGTCCTCTTAGGGAGCAGGGGTGGGGGCTGGCAGGGGGCATTTGAGAGTAGATTGAACTGTAGGGCAGCCTGTTGGAGGCCAGGATTTGGTTTGGAAAGAGTGCTCCACATGGACCACGTGCAAAGGCCCTGGGGCAGTGTGTTTTTTGGGGGGAGGGAGGGTGCTTTGATGTCCTAGAGAGCCTAGAGCTTCCCAGCCTAGAGGGGATGGAGAGAAGAGGTGATGGGGGCAGAGTAGAGCCAGAGGCTCAAGGCTGTGCTGGTAGGAAGGTAGAAAGAGCTTGCATCTTACTGTCCCTGAGAAGGTAAAGCCTGCAGCCATGCTGCCCAGTATGGGAGCCACACAGTTTATGTTTGCATTTAACTTAAGTAAAATGAAAAATCTGATTGCCACAGTTGCACTGGCCGTATTTCCAGAGCTCAAAGGCTCGACATGGCTGGAGGTGGCCTGGGAGGGTTGAGAGCAGGGCGTGCAGCCAGCCAGAGCTCCCTGTAAGGGGACCCTGGGGCTCTCCGTGGACCAGAGGACTGCGTGGTGGGAAGGCAGGGCTCGGACAGCTGCCTGGAGCAGACCTATAGGACCTGGGCCGCAGGGAGGGGGCCCACTATGGGTTCGCCTGGTTTTGCAGTTCACGGGGGGACCCGGGTGCTCTGTGGTGCAGGGAGGTGTCCTTGGTCTGAGCCAGGCAGGGGCTGGGGGCCCCTTTGGAAATGGGAACGATGGGGCGGTGTTGGGGTTGGCTTAGGGGACAGGATGGTGAGTCCTGGGACGCCTGTGGGTGGTCTGCTGGAGCTTGAATGCCCCTGTCTGGTGCGGTGGGGAGGTCGGGGCTGGAGGTTGCAGTGATTCTGGTGACTTTGCTGAGTGCTGGCTCGGTGCTGCCCCTCCCAGACCTGACCTTGCAGCTACTGGCTGTGCGGAGGAAGACGGGACTGCTGGACCCCAGCCTGCAGCAGATCGTGAGGAGCCGGCTCCGCCTGCTGGAAAATGATAGCCGGGAGGTGGCCCGTGCACTGGGGGTGAGCCCGGCTTCCCGAGGGGATGCAGAGAGGTAGCCTGTGCACTGGGGGTGAGCCCGGCTTCCCTGGGGGGCCGGGGGGTTGGAGGGGGTGGGGCCCTTTGGAGGGGCTCCAAGGCTGAGAAGGGGGACAGAGGATGGGGTGGACCTAGGAGGAAGGCCCTTGGTGCCCAGGCCTCTGTTGCTGAGGGGCCAAGGCCACAGAAAGGGAGGATGCCCCTGGAACTCACCACGTGGGGGCACTGTGATTGTCTCTGTCTGTTCTCCTGGATGTCTGGGTCAGGGAGCCACTGATCACACATGCAGATCCAGCCACATGCGGCCCTTGGTGCTCCCAGGGTCTCATCCCTTTCTCCGTGCTCCCGACCCTGCTGAGATTCTTAATGTCTCTGTCATGGGGAGCGGAAGGGACTGGCGTGTGCTGATCTTACTCTGATGATGGGGCCAGGCCCCTGTTGGCCTCTGCACAGTGGACTTTCAGGCAGGACCATGGCCAACTAGGGGGCTGGTAACCCTAACCCTAACCCAGTTTCCCCAGCCACCCGTCAGGGATGTTTGGTGAGGTGTGGATCCTACAAATGGCACGGGAGTTCCAGCCCAGTGCTCTGCCGCGGGGCCACCCTGGGTGATGCCAGGCCAGGGGCAGAACCCCAGCCTTGCCATGTACTGAGGGTCAGACCCCAGATAAGAAACGTGGCCTTAGTTTCTGGTCTGTCAAGCGGACCCCAGAGAATCACCCTTCCCCCGCACACGTACCCTGTGCCATCTAAGTGCTGGTGTTCTGTTCATGCCCGATCACCCCCGGGGCATTCATGGGACGGGAGTCAGAGGAGGGGGCGCTGGAGTCCGGACAATCCCTGCATCGGTGCTGTGGGAAGGGCTGGGAGGCAGGGTTGGGTCGCACAGGGCTAAGAGCCCAGCCTGCTGGGAGAACCTGCTTGTCGTGGAGGGTGGGATGGAGCGTGGAGCCCCCAGGGGCTCCAGGAAGGAGCAGGGCTTGGCACAGGCACTGGGGAGCCACTGCTGGCTTGAGAGCCCCCCTCGGTTGTAAAGGAATCGGCTCTGGGCTTCCACCCCTGCCTGGTCACCTGTGCAAAATGTTTCTGTTGTGCGGCTCTGTCCTCTGGGCGATCAGATGCCCAAAAGTCCCCCACTTTGGACTGTTTTTCCCCCTTAGGAGTTGTCGGCCAGGCTGCTATCTATCCACAGTGACCAGGCACGGATCGTGGTGACCTTTAAGACTTTCGAGGAAATCTGGAAGTTCTCCACCTACCACGCTCTTGGTAAAGTGGGGCCCCTCCCAGAGCAGCTGTGGGGGCTCCGCTCAGAGGACACTTGTCACATACTGACCGAGCACTTACTGTAGTGAATCAGGCTTCAGCCAGCGATGGCTCCCGGGGAGCAGCGGGATGCGGAAGTCGGTGCGCACCTGCTGTCGAGGCGCGATGGTGTGACGGGAGGGGGGCACAGATTCTGTGCCAGAGGGTGGGCCGCCTTCCGCGTCCTTCCCGGGCTGAGCTGGGTACAGGGCTTTGCGTAGCCAGACCCTGAGGGAGGCTGAGCTCAGTCCCACTGAGCACAGACACTGTGGTTTCCAGCCCAGACAAAGAGCTTTCTTTCTAAAGCAGTCCTGCCTATTGGGCGGCGTCTGTGGGGTCTGGCTGAGTCCTCTGGGGAACTGTGCTCCGATACCTCGGTCCAAGGCTGGGAGACTGGAAAATAAGAGTGACAGTGTCTTGAGTGTCTTGTGCTGGGCCCGTGCCAACCCCCAGCGCATGTGCTCGCCTTGAATGCTCCTGTCCCATCTTGTGGGTGAGGAGACTGAGGGTCATTCAGGTGACTTGGCCTTGTCCACACTCGCCAGGATTCAGGGAGGTCCAGGCTGTCTCCCCTGGTCACACACAACCCTGACGGTCAGGTCTGGGGCCTGTCTGGGTTGTAGATGTCCCGTGAGTCCCCAAGGGAGAACAGGGCTCTGCGAGCCTTGCTTTGGAGCCCGCTGGTGACCTGGCCTGTCTGGCCCCTAGGCTTCACTCATCACTGCCTAGAAAACCTGCTCGTGGACCAGGCCTTCTGGCTGCTCTCGCCTAGTGAGGACGAGGAGACAGCTGTCCGCGTCCACGTGGACCAGGAGGCCTTGACACGGACGCACGAGAGCCTCCTTGCCCAGGAAGGTGAGTGCCGCATGGAGACGGAGACATCGGCTGGCTCCACACTCTGCGGGGGATGCCTGGGGGAGGAGGGCCCTGGAGGCTGTGGCACACCTGGGGAGACTGATGGGGCCTCATGCAGGGAGAAGTAAGTATGGGCGACCCAGGCCCTGTCATTCTGCTGTGACGACCTGATCAGGCTCCCGGGAATAATAGTGAAAGTGCTTCTGAAGAGGCACTCCCACCCCGAGATCCTGACCTGAAACTGCTTTGAGTGCCGAGGTGGCCTCATCCTTGGGTTCCAGTCAGCAGCAGATGGAGCCCAGAGCTGCCTGTCTTAGCCTGGCCTCAGAGAAGAGGAGTGGAGGCCAGGCTCCCAGCAGTGGTCCCCACACACAGGACCCCTGAGATCGCAGGTCAGGCCCTTCAGACGGGGAAACTGAGGCCCTGAGGGTCTGAGGCTGGGGGAGGCGCACATAGCAGGTCTGAGCGGAGTCTGGGACCGGGGAGACCCAGCAGGGCTGCCTTCACACGTGTCACCTGGCAGGACGGGCGGGTCCCACCTGGAGGACTGTCCGGCCACATTGAAAGACGTTCTCTGTCCCTCTAAAGGTCCTTTCTTCGTCTTGTGTCCTGACCACCGAGTGCGGGTGAAGACCAGCCCCCAGGGTGCAGGGAGCGGCCCCCAGGCACTCAGGCGAGCCTCGAGGGTTCTCCAGGGAGAGGCAGCCCTGGCAGTGGACCCTTCTGCTCCTGGCTCCGGCATGTCCTCTGAGGACGTGGCAGCAGCAGCCGCTCCAGAAACTTTGATTCCATTTCATCAGTAGGTACCGACCTTTGTTTCTCTGCTTCCTGCCCATCCCAGTTGTTGGTTGTTGGGCCTCAAGACCCATGCGTGCTCCTGTTCTGTGGCTCCTAGTGTGTGGCCGTGGGCTGCCACCTGCATGAGGAGGCTGTCATTCCTGGGTGGAGCTGTGCAGGCAGGAGGGTACCGCACAGAGCTCTTGCTTCACGTTCTGGCTCATTACTGTTATTTTTCTAAGCAGTCGGCTTCATGCCCAGCATGGAGCCCCACATGGGGCTTGAACTCATGACCCTGAGATCAAGCCCTGAGCTGAAATCCAGAGCTAGACGCTTAGCCCTTTGGAGCCCCCCAGGTGCCCCTACTCTGGCTTGTTCTGGAAAGTTTCTGAGGGAGCTAGCTGCGTAATGTGTACCCATAGCCAGGAGGCACAAGGCAGATAGTCTGGGGAAGGTGAGGATGGGTAGCACAGACTCCTCACATGCTGAATGTGGGGTGTTAACAGGGCTTGGAGCTTCCTGGCAGCCAAAGCAAAGAGAAACTCGATGACCTGACGTTCAGGAGCTGTGAACTAACAGGCAGTGGCTCAGCTCCTATCCTGGGTGAATGGAGGGAGGGCTCCCAGAATGCCATCCTGGGGCGGGCAGGAGGCACCTGAATGGGGCAGCATGGGGATCCCTGCAGGTTGTGCTGCATGCATGGGCCTGAAGTGTGTGTGTGTTTAATCGGCCAGGTAGTGGAATTTGCTCGGGTCCCTGGGGGCTGCTCACCTGTCCAGTCGACACAGTTAGAACTTTCCCTGAAATCCTTTCTTGTCCCACTCCAGGTGGGCTCTTAGGGTCCCCTGGGACCCCATCGACGACTCTGTGAGTGGACCTGTGACATCAGATATCCCACTGATGGGTAAATGCTTTCACTGACCTTTCTCCCCTGGGAAAAGGGATGGGCGACTTGGGGCAGGCACCAGCATTCTGGAAGCTTATGTGTTCACCCTGAATCCTCCATAAGCTGGAAGAGGTGGTTAGACTCCTGTCCAGTTGGTGCTACAAAAGCTAAGGCTCAGAGAGATCCCACGGGCTGGTCCAAATTCACGTTACATGGTACGGTGAAGCCGGGGCGGGTCCCCGGCTTGCTTCTTAGTTCTTCTCTTGAAAAGACAGCATGGGCCCTTGGCTTGGGCTCCTGGTCCAGTCCTCTCTGCTCTGCCCCAAGCTGGCTGCTGCAGGGATGGCCCTGTGTACCTGCTCAGTGAATATAATGCCCCATGGGAGAGGGACCTGTGTTTACTGCATCTGCCCTAGGGGGTTTCCTGGCCTGACCTTGCCAGCATAAGACAGAGGAGAGATCCCGGGCCATGGGGGGGACACCCTGGGCCTCAGTTTCTCTTCCTCAGTGTAGGGATCAAGTGTACCCTCCAGGGACCACTAGAGGCCCAGCCCCTTGAGTGTAGAGGCCACGCTTCATTGCAACCTTGATCACCCATTCCTGGCAGAGAGCTCCCAGGGTCTGCCCCCAGTGCTGACCGTGTGATCCTCCCCTCCTCCACCCTGCAGCCACAGGCCTGGCCACGGCGGTGGCAGACTACCAGGGCTCCGGGCCTGAAGAAATGACCTTCTGTAGCGGCGACGTCATCGAGGTCCTGGGTGCCCAGGTGCCCGGCCTGCCCTGGTGCCTGGGCCGGCACATGGCCTTGGGCCAGGTCGGGTTTGTGCGGACGAGTCTCATCAGTGTGCAGGGCCAAGTATCTGAGTGAGTGGCTGAGGCCCTGCCCTCTCCTAAGCCCGCCCTTGTGCCCTAGTGCCGCCCTTGCCCTTGGCTGATGCCCTGGTGACAAACCTGGACGTGGTCCTAGATGGCGCTCCCTTCCCTGCCCCTCCCCCCACCACCGTCCAGGCCCGGTTCACTTGTGCCCAGAGCTGGCGTCAGCTTCCTGTCTGGACCCCTGTCTCCTTCACCACGTGCAGCCAGGCAGGGGCTGTTCCCTGAAATCCAGTGTGGTCTCAGGGCTGCCGTGACTGTCAGGGGCTGAGAAATCAGAGGGCTCTTCTGTCCCAGTTCTCTGCTCTGTCCTCCTGTGCCCCCTACCCCCGCCATGGGTCTGTGCATCCCTCTTCCTAGAAGGACATGAGGCGCTGGGTCAGGGCCCGCCTCCTCCGGTGTGACCCCATCCTAGCTAGTTACACCTGCAAAGACCCTTTATTGAATTCTGCATGTCCCCACCATGTGGCCCCAGGCAGCAGCAGGGGCATCCTGGAGAGCGGTCCACGAGCACCGCTATGCCCCTCCGTGGGGCCTTTCTGTTCCCCTGGCCTTGAGCTTCCGTGGTGAAGGCCTCAGACAGGGAGCCTGGCTGGCAGTCCACGGGGACTCCCAGCACCAGGAAGGTGCGGCGAAGTCTGACCTCCTCTCCCTGTTGGAACGTGTTTCTGCACTAACTTCACCTTCAGGACCCTCTCTCCCAGTCCTCGCAGCTGGTGTTCCTTGGAATGCTGCCTGGGGACCCTGGGTCTAGACAACTCCCGTCATGTCTGTGGGGGGTGCACAACTTCTGCACTGACGGCTGGGCTCTGCATGGCTTAAAACCGCCCTGACCTTGTCTGGGCACTGAGGTGGATGAGCTCGTCTCTCCCTGACTGCAGGGTGCTGGGGCTGGTGGAGGACCCCCTAATGGCCCCCTTGTTCGCTCGGCACATGTCGGCAGAACTTCCATCCTATCTATTCCAGACCCTGCGTTTTCATCCTTTGTTTAGTGAGCAAACTGGTGGCCGAGCTTTTCCCCTACTCCCGTGCATTATTTCAGACTTAGGGAAAGGTTGCAAAGAGGGCACGGAATTCCCGTCATCTCTTCACCCAGATTGTCCAGATATGAGTGTGTTAATGACAGTTTTCCCGTTTCCTTGCGCATGAACCCCACGCAAGTTGGCTCTAACACGCTGCCTCTTTTCCCGGCGAGCGGGGTGGCGTATCCCCGACACTGGGGCGCTCTGCTGCATCCCCACAATCGGGAGATGACCCTGCTGCAGAGCCGCTCTCTGCGGACCACGCTCGGATTGTGCCAGCGTCCCAGTCCTGCCCTCTAAACCCAGAGAAAGTTCCAGACCACGTGGCACCAGGCGCTTCTGAATCTGAGACAGGTCCTTCGTCTCCTCGTCCTTCGGGACGCCTGCCCCTGAGGAATACAGGCCTGGTGTTTGGTTGGGTGTTCCAGACGCTGCTCTGAGATTTTCTGCAGCGTCTCAAAATAGCTCCTTCCAGTTTCTGAAAAGAAAGTGCTTTTCAGAGTTTCATATTATGCTGCTAATTTAGTCCTATAAGGTGCAGATCGCCTGTTCCTTCTCTCCCTGCTCTGCATCCTGTTTTCCATCTCCCTGACTTGGCGCAGGCTCGTGCCTGGTGTTTGTGTGGGGGTGCCATAGGGAGCACCCGCACAGGCCGTATTTGGAGCCGCAGGGGCTCAGGATGGGAAGGGACTGATTCTGTCCGCAGCTGTCAACCACCTGTCTGGCAGGGGAAGGGGCAATTGAAGTGGGGCTTCGCAGGCTACCTAGAAGCTCACTAGAGAGTGGAAATGGGTCTTCCTTAGGAAATGTGCCATTTAAATAAAGTGCCTTCTTCTTTTCTAGTCTGGAAAATGTGATTTTTCTGAATGAGGAAGAAAGGTCATTTTTCAGCAGTGAAGGGCGCTTTTCTGAGGAAGACGCCAGGCAGCTACTGAGGAGGGTTTCTGGTGTGGACGTCTGCACAGTGTACAGCTTGGGTAGGTCACAAGACCTGCAGCCAGCCGCCCCCTCCAGCCAGGTGCTGAGGTCGGTTTCTGTGGGAAGATTCCCAGAAGGACAGGGGAGGGTTTGGAGCCGGACCGCTTTCCCACAGGGCTGCACTTGCTGGTGGCCTCCAGCCCTGGCTCCCCAGCCCCAGATATGGACGTCCCCCTGTCCCCTCAGTGGAGAGGGATTGTCCTGGCTTCCGTGCACTGATCACAGTAACCCCCACCCCCGTTCCCTTTCCAGGAGGCCCAGCTTCCTCCATTGGTCCATAGAGTGCATGAATGCCAACCTCTGGGCACTTAAAAGTGACCAACAGATGCTCTTGCTGCCTGTGGGGCTTCTGGGGCAGTAGACAGGCCAGACACAGATAGGGGGACAGAGAAAGGGGCCCAGAGATGCCCCCTGAGGCTCCTTGCTGCCCGAGGAGCACTGGCCCGAGGAGCACTGGCCTAGGAGCTACTATCCCCTGGGGGCCGGGGGGTTGGCATGCAGGTCTGGGGCTGGCCCACTGCCCACAGGCCTCCCCTCCCATGGTCTGTGTGGGAGCGACCGTTCTCCCATCACAACAGGGCAGGCCTGAGCTCATATGAGCTCTGCGGGGGCCATGGCTGGACCCCAGGGCTGCCACCCCTTGAAGATAATGCTTTTCCCTTTCACCACACCATCCTGTCCTCAGGGGAGCCGCTGCCGTGGGTGAGGTGGGGAGCACGTTAGCAGCAACAGGGGGAATGGTGCTGGAGCAAACTCGCTGTTTGATGGCTGGGGTGCCGTGGTAGCCGGTTCCTTCATCCCGCAGATAGAGGGGAGTACACATGTGCTCACACACACACACATGCACACAGATGCACACACCTACACATCACGTGTGCAAACACACGCACACACCCCACACACCTGTCCACTGTGCATGCATATCCATGCACACACCCACACAGCATGTGTGCAAACATGTGCACACATGCCTGCACATCACACACATGCACGCACACACCTGCACATCATACACGCACACACCACACCTCTATACCATGCATGCACATGCATGTGCAAACACACATGCGTACACACACACACCACACACATCACATGTGCACATTTACATACACACTTCTAATGGTCTGCATGCTGGTGTGCGCAGTGGGAACTTCTCCACCAACGGCCAAGTTAACCTTTCTGGGTTCCCATGGACTGGTTTCTCTTCCTCAACAGGCAAACTTAGATCTCAGCTGAGCATGTAAGGCCGGCATACGATGTCTTCTTTTCTCAAGAAGGCTGTTGGCACCCGTCAGTGGGGGTGGGGTGCACTGGGGGAGAAGACCTTTTCTGCAGGGGGCCGCGGAGCTTCCCATGAACATGCACATTTGTCGTAGCTGATGTCACACTTCATAGGACATTTCCCAGCCAGCTGCTAGCATCAGCCCATTTTCAGGAGGTGGAAAGCGAGGCTTCAGGAAGGTCTGGCCCTGGCACAAGGAGGATAGGGATGCAGGTGGAGCTCCCCCAGGTCCTAGGGAGAGCCTGTGAGGCTGAGGGCTGCCTGTGATGGGGAGCGTGCCCCTGTTCCCAAAGCAGTGGCCGCAGAAGCACGTGGTCTTGGGGGAGGGGAGGGGCAGGCAGAGCCTGCTAGCTGGGGATTCTCAGCCCCTCGACCAGGGGAGGCCCCAGCCCCACAGCCCCTCAGGCTGCTGCAGTGTTCCTGTTCCCAGAGTCACCGCTCCCTCCCGACATGGCCTCTCCCGGGATGCCGGCCAAGGTTGACGCTTCTCTTCTTTCCCATTTCAGACAGAATAGAAGAAGCCGAGTTTGAAAAGCTGGGAGATCAAGGTAGGTTCTTCCCACAGGGCAGAGTCCTATGTCCCCATGGGGATAGGGCGGGGCCTCTCAGGATGATGAAGGCAGAGACCGCAGAGCTGGGTTTGAATGGGGTGCTGGGCAGGGACCTCACACCTCCGTGGGGGAGGGCAGGTGAGGCATCCCTTACATTGCCTGAGCCCATGCCTGACCGGGGGTTCCTTTCTTGAAACCTAGACCAGCTGAAATCTCTATTTGGAGAGGGTAAGGGGTGTAGGGCCTGGATTTGGAGCTTTGAGCTGCAGAAACCCCTCTAGGACCCGCCTCTTCCCCTGGGAGCTGGTTAAGGGAGACCCCGTCCTCCCTCCACACCTCCACCTCTTCCCCTCCTCCCCCAGACGGTCGGTCGGATCAGCGAGATCCTGGGGACTTGAATGCCCGAAGCCCCACTGGGGTTCCCTGGGCATGGGGTCCACTGATATGGAAACAGGGAAGGGCCACTTTGGGTTCTGGATATTCCTGGGCTGCTCCTGGCACTCCCTGCAGCCGGGGCTTGCTGAGTGATGGGAGGCAGGACCTGGTGGCATTGAAGGGGCTGGCGTCACGTTCACAGCCGCACATTAGGTAGTTGGGTCAGACATTTTCCCCTGAACCACACTGAATTCTTTCTTATTCATTTAGTTCTATTTTATTCATTCAATTCTATTTTAACTAAGATAATTAATTCTGAACGTATTTTTTGCAAGTGAACTTGAAAGAGAAGAGTGGGTCTCGATGCTGGTTCCTTCTTCGAAAACACACTCCCCTTTAAGCTTGTGTTTTCGCAGCAGGAAGCTTAGGTCTGCGCTCCTGGGCCCTGGAAATGCCTCCGGGTACTGGCTCCATCCAAGGCCACCAGTCCGGCAGGTGGGCACTGGGAGCAGCGGGTGTCCCCAGATTCTCCAGCACCTCCGATTCTCAAACCAGCCAAGGGGAACACTGGGGTGTCTGGGAGCCATTCCTCAACTTTCCTGCCAGACATGGTCCCAGGCGCCAGCAGGACAGAGGGATACAGACGGTGCTGTCCTCCAGTGGTACGGGTTTCATCCGTTCTGTGGGTGGCTTTTGAACATGTGCTGACCCATAGCTCTGATTGGCTGGTAATGATTACATGGGGGTCCTGCACCTGACAAGAGGCACCCCCTCCCAAGCACTGGGAAGTCCCTCAGAGGCAGCTGTAGATGGGAACGTGGACATCTCTGTCCGTTAAGTGTCTTTAATTCTTTCTGGAGGGAAACGAACTCTGAGTGATCACTCAGAGTGCTTTCAAATGAGAAGCATAGGAAGGGGTTCACTGTGAAAAGCTTAGCCAGAGAGATCCCTATTCTTGTAACCATGACTGAGTTCCCACTGAGTGCTGGGTGCTGGGCTCTGGGCTCAGCCCTTCATGTAAATTTCGATTCCTGGGTAGGGGAGACTCAGGCAATACCTGATAGGGACCCTGAGGCTTGGAGGGCTGTCTCTACTCCAGCCTAGATCCAGATCAGACTCTAATCCATCCAGGGGTTTTGGTGCTTTGCAGAAATGCCTCTGCCTGGCCTGCACCCAGATCCATGTGAGACCCTCCAGAAGGTGAAGAATGTTCTAGAACAATGCAAGTCCGGCCAGGGCTGCCCTGAGGAGCCAGTGTCCTGGGGTCTGTGCCTGGCGTCCAGCGGTACAGGCTCCCTGCACAATGAGGAGCCCTCCTTCTGCTTGGACTCGGGGGCTGACTGGGCCCACCCGGAGGTGCTGGGCTCGCTGCTGCTGTTCCTGGACGTGCCTGGGTATGAGGCCTGCTTCCGTGGCCTGTATGACCCCTCCCTGCCGGGGCTGAGCACCCTGTTCCCGGGCTTCACTAATGAGGAGGAGCTGGTCGAGCACCTGGCACAGGCCCGGGGGGCGGCCAAGAAGGCCGGCTTCCCTATGGCCCTGGCCAGGCTCTGCTTCCTCCTGGGGAGGCTGTGCGTGCGCAGGCTCAAGCTGTCCCAGGCCCGTGTGTACTTCGAGGAGGCCCTGGGGGCGCTGGGTGGCCACTTTGGCGACCTCTTCCTCGTGGTGGCCGTGTATGCCAACCTAGCCATCGTCCACCTGAAACAGAAGAACAGGGAAAGGTGTGCCCAGGTGGTCCCCAAGGCCTTGGCCCTGCTCCTGGGGACGCCCAGCCACCTGTGCAGCACCGAGGCAGAGTCGGCGCTCCTAAGGCTTGCCCTGCGGCGGGCCATCCTCTGCCACAGCCCCCAGGCCGAGGCCCGGGCCTGCTTCCTGCTGGCCAAGCACCACGCCCGTCTCAAGCAGCTGGAGGAGGCCCTGCCCTTCCTGGAGAGGCTGCTACTGCTGCATGGGTCCGTGGGCGCCCCAGAGGCCGCGTGGCCCATGGACGGCTACCTGCTCCTGGCAGACATCTACGGCCGCCAGTGCCTGCCGCACCTGGTACTTGGCTGCGTCCGGGGGGCCTCGCTGCAGGCCCGGGGCTCACCGGGTAGTGCACTCCGGAGTGTGGACCTGGTCCTCCGCAACTCGCCCCGGCTGCACCGGCCGCCCGCCCAGACGGCACTCTACCTCAGGCAGGCGCTGGCCTCCGTGGCCTCCAGTCCGAATTGGGCGTTGTGTGGCCTTCTCTGTGCCAGTCTGGCCCAGCTGCACAGCCGCCACGGGCAGCAGTCCACAGCCATCTCCTTTATGATGCAGGCCGTGGACGTGGCCATGGGGGCCGGCAGCCACCTGGCCGTGGACTACGTAGTGGCGCTGGCCTGGCTGTACGTGCTTTGTGGCCAGAGCATGGTGGCCCTGGACATCCTTGAGTCCGTCCTGGACATGGCCGTGGCCAGCGTGGACCAGGAGGGCGTGATCGCTAACATGGTGGCTGTGGCCCTGAAGAGGACAGGCAGGACCCGGCAGGCGGCTGAGGGCTACTACCGTGCCCTACGGGTGGCCCGGGCCCGGGGCCAGCTGCAGAACCAGGCGGTGGTCCTAGCCAACTTCGGGGCCCTGTGCCTGCAGGCTGGCGCAGAGGGCCTGGCCCAGCACTACCACCGGGAATCTGTGACGCTGTTTGCGCGGCTACCCAGCAGAGAGTGCGGCCCGGACCTCACCTGGGTGCTTCTGCGGCTGGGCCACCTGTACACCCGCCGGGCCCTCACCCGGCAGGCCAAGTGCTGCTACGAGTGGGCCTTCCTGGTCGCTGTGGAGACGGACCACGTGGAGGGTAAGTGTCCGCCACACCTGGCTCCTGGCCCCACGCTTTCCCAGGTCCTGACTGTGCACGCTGGTGTCCTGGGACATCACATGTTTTCTTCCCATTGCTGCCTGGAGCACACCCACCCGGGGTTTGCAAGCCGGAGGCAAGTGGTGGTTTTCTCCACCATCCAGGGTGTTGAATAATGGAAACCTGCAGATGTTTGCAGCTGCTGTGAGGCTGACTGGGTGGCGGCTCTCAGAGTATGCCAGGCTCCGTGCCAGCTCTGCCAGAAAGGGCACCCACATGGGCTGGTGGCCAAGTGTGGGAACCCGATGCCCAGGTCACAGGAGGCACAAGAGGGGGTACTCCCTGTGATGACGGGAGGCTCCTGGCCCTGGCTCTGGGACCTGAGGGTTGAGCCACACGTGGGATGGAGGGCAGGCAGAAGGTGCCATCTGTGCAGACTCTGGGGTGAGTAGGCTGGGCCATGCAGGGAAATGCAGTGTTTGGGATGGGTGTTTTGGATGGTGGGTGATGCGAACCTTGGCTGAGGGTTAGTCAGGGGCCAGGGAACCCAGACTGTGGCCTGGAATTTTCCCTAAGAGCACTGGGGAGCCATTGAGGGATACAGGACACTCACCGAGCCTAGAAGGGGACCCTCTGGACCGAGGAGGAACCAAGAGCTGGGTCCCCAGACGTGCCCTGCAGCCTCAGGCAGGTCCTGGCCATGCTCACAAGGCTTCTGTTCCCCTACCCCATGCTGAACCTCGGGGACACTGAGAGTCACGCTGAATCCTCTGTGAGCTGGTTTCAGTAGCCTGTGTCTCCCCAGGCTTGTCTGTTT
Source organism: Mellivora capensis (assembly GCA_004024625.1). Taxonomy (NCBI): domain Eukaryota; kingdom Metazoa; phylum Chordata; class Mammalia; order Carnivora; family Mustelidae; genus Mellivora; species Mellivora capensis. Next base: position 115,497 of record PISX010001800.1, on the reverse strand, counting down.
TACCGAGGTTGACCTTTGTTGGCATCGATCGCCCATCTCTTCTGTGATCCTTTCATTTCTGTAAGATTGGTGCTGAGGTCCCCCTTTCGCTGCTGATTCTAACAATTCACAGCCTTTCTTCTGGTCTGGCTAAAGAGAAGTTCATTTTGCCCATCTGCCCAAAGATTTCATCACTCAGTTTCTTTCATTTTCTCTTGGTTTTTCTATTCTCCCTGTTATTAATTTATCTTTGCTCTGGAGCCTCTGTTGTTCCTTCCTTTTGGGTCTAGTTACCTCCTCTTTTTCTTGTTCCCTAAGGTGGACATTTTTTATCTGAAATTTTTTTTTCTTCCTTTTTAATGTAGGCGTTTATAGCTATAAAGTCCCGTTAAACGCCGCCGTCCTGCATCCCGTAGGTTTGGGTATGTTGTCCTTTTATCTCCACTCATCTCCAAAACCCTTCGATTCCTGTTGTGATGCCTTCCGCCGGCTGTGGGCTGTCCAGGAACCCATTCTTCGTGCCTGCCTATTTGTGAATTTCCTGAACTTTCTTCCTACTGATTTCTGGTCTCATTCTATGCTTTTTATAAGACATCTGTCCCTTCACATGTCTTGAGAGTGGTGCTGGGATCCGGACGACAGGATGCACAAGGTCGCATGGCCACGGGGTTGTTCTGGTCATCTGTGTCCTCTTCGATGTCTGGATCAGTTTAGTGGGGAAAGCGCTTGCCTGTTCTCAGCCCCTGGTTTAGGCAAGGCAAGTAAGGCTGTGGGCTTGGATCCTGGCTTCGTGAAGGAGCTGGAAGCCGGGTCGAAGTCCCAGCCCCGCCATGTGCTGTGTGCCCCAGACTCGGGACTCTGCTTCGGACTTCGAGTGCCCACCTGCTGCACGGGGAGGCCAGTGATCCTTGCCCGGTCAGCATGGTGTGAAGGCAGCCCCTGTCTGGCCAGGAGGGGGTTGGGGAAGCAGAGAAAGGCAGCTTGGCATGGTGGGAGAGCCTGGCCAGGACGCTCCAGGCCTAAGAATTGTAGAAGTGGTCAGCAACGTGTCTATGGCATGTCCTGCCCAGGCTCATCACAGTGTGCGACCTTGAGCAGGTGGCCTCGCATGTCTGGACTCAGATTCCCCATCTGGTGTGACCCCAGCTGGAGGCACAGAAGGAGCAGGCACAGAGCAGGGGCCTTTGAGCTCAGCGAACATCCATGTCACTGCAGTGTGGGACAGTGATGTCCTCCTCCTGTCTCCCCCACCCAGGCCAGCTGCGAGCTGTCCAGCGGCTCTGTCATTTCTATAGGACCGTCATGCCCAGAGAGGCCCAGTGCGTCGTCTACCATGAGTTCCAGCTCTCGCTGGCCCGCAGGGTGGCCGACAAGGTGCTGGAGGGCCAGCTCCTGGAGACCATCAGCCAGCTCTACTTGTCGCTGGGCACTGAGCGGTGAGGATGCTGGTCCCGATCCTGGGGCAGCCTCTCCTTGGGGACAGTTTCATTCCTAGTGTCAGTCAGGCTGTGAGCCAGTAGCCCTGGGGGGGGGGTCGTCATGGCTCACAGGTCCCGGGACAGGTGTCCTCTGCCCACACACCTCCTGACCTCCCGGTGGAGGAAGAGTGAATTTCTGGGCCATTCTTCACATCCTGGTGGCTTTTGTAAGCCGACTTCTGCCTGCCCTGAGTCTCCTCCAGCCAGCGCAGCTCTGGGCTGGGCAGCCTGTCCCCAGCAGTCCCCCCAGATGTCAGGATGGTGCCCATGTGGACCCAAAGGATTCTTACCCTGAAGAGGTAGCTGGCTGGCCCACCTGCTTCCCGTGGGCAGAGTTCCAGGGTCACATGTCCTGGGTGAAACCTACACTGAGCATCCTGAGCAGGTGGGGTGACAGGATGGCCCGGGGACACTGCTGACCACACCCCCCGCAGCTGGGGACTCCCTGAGAGGCAGGGAAGGAGTCATGGGCTGATCTTGGCCTCCACCCCACATCCTTGGGCCTCAGTTTCATGACAGGTCTAATGGACAGTGACCTTGATCAATATTTCTCAAAGCGGGGTCCCCGGACCAGCAGCAGCTGCATCCCTGGGGAGCCTCCTGAGAATGCACCTTCTCAGGCCCCAGCCCAGACCTACTGAGTCCGAAGCTCTGGGAGCAGGGCCCTACAATCATGGCCGAGTGTGAGAACCACTGGCTAGATGTTTGCTGAGTCTCTGCCTGGCACTAAGGGTCCCAGTTGTGGGCGGAGAGCTCGCATGTCCGTGTCTAGGGAGCGGGGGGTGGGGGGCAGAGACAGGGTGGCCCACTCCCCCTCCCTATGCCCTGCAGAGAGCCTGGTCCCCCCTCAGGTGCCGGGAGGAGCCGCCCTGGCCTGGGAGCGTGCTCCGAACCGCTGGCTCTGCTTCCAGGGCCTACAAGTCCGCGCTGGACTACACCAAGCGCAGTTTGGGGATCTTCATCGACCTGCAGAGGAAGGAGAAGGAGGCGCACGCCTGGCTGCAGGCAGGGAAGATCTACTACATCCTCCAACAGAATGAGCTGGTGGACCTCTACATCCAGGTGCAGGGGCGGGGCGTGCACTCACTCACCCTCCATCCCTGATCTGCTGCGGGAACCTGCTGCGTGCCAGCCCTCCTCTGCCATCCCCACCCTGGGTCCCCAGCACCCAGCATCTTCCACAACAATCCCAGCCCCCATCTGCGTGCCCACAACCATGTTGGTATACAGCAGGTGCTCCCTAGATATGCAAGTGATGGTTTCCCTCAACTGATACACAGAAGAACTTGTTTCGGCAGCACGCGGCCTGTTTTTTTAAAAAACACATTAATCATGGGAACTCTGTTTCCAGTCCCAAACATGACATGATTTGGAGTAAACTGGGAGGGTCGTGAGGCTCATGAATGTTTTCATTTTTGAGCACCTGCTGTGTACTTCCCTGAGCCAGGGTCCAGGATCGCAGGTCGGCAGCTGGTGGCTGAGAGGGGGCGGGAGTTCTGCCATCTTGTGGCTCGGGGCTGTGGGCAGGGGTGTGGTGGTACAGACAGGAGCCGCAGGGAGGGTGAGCAGAGGCTGCTTTCTGTAGTAGGGTGAGTGGGGCTAGTGTCCACCTGGGAGGAGGGGCTCCCAGTCATGGGAAACACAGGGGCAAAGGCCAGCAGTGCATGGGAGTGTGCCAGGTCTGGACTGCCCATGGTGCCTAGTCCACTCTTATCTGCTCACATGGTGTTTGCTGAGCACATTGCTGGGCCCAGCAGAGAAGCGACATCCTGAGCAGGGTGGGGTGACAGGATGGGAGAGACGGGAGGTGTGTGCAGGCAGGTGTTGCCAAGGGCAGTGGAGGAAGATAGTAGAGGGGAAGCTGGAGGGGAGCATCCCAGGGTCTGGGAGTGGTTGGCAGGACTCGGATCCCCCTCTGAGGTCAGTCCCAGAGTCCCAGACTCAGGGCCCCAGCTGGATGGTGCTCCCCCTAGGATGTTGTGGGAGCTGATGTCTCCAGCCGCAGAGGGTCTGGAACCAGGCCAGTCCCCGCTGAGGGACGGATGTGTGAGAGGGGAAAGAGATACCCAGGGCATCCTTGGGATGCCCTTGAGGGTCTGGGGGCATCTGGGGAGGCTGTGAGCTTTCGACAGAGCACCGTGGTCTCATGAGAGTTTCTCCATGCCCACAGGTGGCACAGAATGCGGCCCTGTACACGGGGGACCCCAACCTGGGGCTGGAGCTGTTTGAGGCAGCTGGGGACATCTTCTTCAATGGGACCTGGGAGCGGGAGAAAGCCGTGTCCTTCTACCGGGTGAGCCGGGTGATGGGGGCGGGCTGGGGTGGGGCCCCCCACAGGCCGGGGCCTAGGAGCAGGGCACCAGAGGCCCCATGCACTCACTGCATTTCTGGGTGCCTTCGCCTGGGGTGATCTTGACCCCCACCCCTAACCTGGGAGGGACAGAGAAAGGAGGGACCATTTGAGGGACAGACACAGCTCTAGGCTTCCAGGCCCTCAAACAGCTGGGAGGCGAGCCCTGCTCCGTCTTGCCGATGAGGAAGTCAGAGCTGAGGGAGGCACAGGACAGCACGTCAGTGAGGGGACCGGCACCAGGGCCCTGAACTGTAGGAGCCTCCCAAAGAGGCCGGCTTCTCCCTGCCCGCCCAGCTCCTGGCGTGCAGCTCTGCCCTAGGGACAGAGAAACGCATTTTTAGATCTTGGTAGGGGGTGGGTGTTGGACCCTCCCGGTCAGACTCTCATCACCCAGGAGTGGGGAGCTGGGCTGAGGTTCCCAAGATGGGCCGTGGGTCGCACCACAGCTTGCTCATGGCCCAGTGGCCCCAGGGCTATCAGGGCCACTCCAAGCTGACCTTTCCTCGGGGACCAGAGCTGAATAAGATGCAGCAGGATGATGATGTGGGAGCTCCCCGTGCACGTCCAGGGCTCTGGGGACTCTGGGCTGGGGCTGGCTGCGGTGGGTGAGGCCTGACCCGCTGCCTGTGTGGCAGGATCGGGCGCTGCCACTGGCCGTGACCACGGGGAACCAGGAGGCAGAACTGCGGCTGTGCAACAAGCTGGTGGCCCTGCTGGCTGAGCTGGAGTTGCCCCACGAGGGCCTGGAGTTTGCCCACATGGCCCTGGCGCTCAGCATCACCCGGGGTGAGTTTTGCACCCCTGCCCCAGCGGGGCCTCAGCCTCCGACCCCTGCAGGGTGGGAGCAGAAGGGGACAGCCCCGGATGCCTTTGGGGCTGCGGCAGTCCTCTCCCCTGCCGGGGGGCTGGGCTGAGCAGCCCCGAATCCGCCCCAGGGGGAAGCTTTGGGTTTCTCACATGCGTCCTCTCCCCTGTATCCCTAGGGGACCGGCTGAACGAGCGTGTGGCCTACCACCGGCTGGCTGTCCTGCACCAGCGGCTGGGCCATGGCGAGCTGGCGGAGCACTTCTACCTCAAGGCACTGTCACTGTGCGGCTCACCCTTGCAGTTCGATGAGGAGACCCTGTACTACGTGAAGGTGTATCTGGTGCTTGGTGACATCCTCTTCTACGACCTGAAGGTGGGTGAAGGTGGGGGGGTAGGCTTAGGCACTAGGGGCCCACTTGGCATGTGATCGAGCCCAGACGCCCAGGACGGGGTCCTGCCCTCCACCAGCGCTGGCCCCGGTGTGTCCCCGAGCTCCAGGCCAGGCCGAGAGGAGCAGGCACGGTCAGCAGACACTGTCCGAACTCCCTTACCGGCCAGACCCTGCCCTCCAGAGCTCAGCGTCCCTGGGGTGCTGATCTGTGAAACTTTGGCCACCATGAGGTCAAAAGAAAAAGGCATGTAATCAGGGGAGCTTCCTGGAGAAGGCAACGCAAAGCCAAGTCTTAGCATCAAGTTGGAATTAGCCCCCCTAAAGCAGGAGGGAGAGAGGGACATCCCAGTGCTATCCCCAGAGACCCACGCTATAAGGTGCTACCCAAATCCTGGCCACTCCTCCAGGAAGCCTGCCCTTATGGGCAGAGCAATTTCTTCCTGGAATCCTGAATCCCAGAGAGGGAAACGGGCTGGGGACAGGATGCGAGCTGTGGGGTTTGGCTTAGTTCCTGCCCTGTCGGAGCTGGAGGAGCTGGAGCTGGGCCCTTTCCCATCTGCTCCCAGCCCTGCAGTGGACGCAGACCAGAGCCTGGAGGTGTCTCCCTCGCTCCCCTACACAGGCTGCTACCCTATCGCCCCACCCTGGGTACAACAATGCAATGCACAGTGTCCCTGCCCCATGTTCGCTGAAGTGGGGGGCACCCCAGCTCAGGGATGACTTTTTCCCCTCCCCCTCCCTGCTAAATGGCATCGAGGAGCTGGTTGCCTTTGGAAGACCCCCACCCAGTTGGAGACCCATAACTTCCTGCCTTGGCTGTGCACTAGTGACACCTTGTGGTCAGAGGTGGTCACTGCGGCCTCCTGCTGTGTTAGAGTCCCGCAGTTCTTGGGGAGCCTGTGGGCAGTGGTGTGTACTGCAACTTAGCCTCACTGCCTTCCAGTCTGCATGATTAAGGCTCTGTGACATCCAGACTCTGTGTGATCCAGGCTCTGTGCGATCCAGAATCTGTGTGATCCAATCTCTGTGACATCCAGGCTCTGTGCCTTCCAGGCTCTGTGATGTCCAGGCTCTTTATCAACCAGGCTTTCTGCGATTCAGATTCTGTGCAATTCAGATTCTGTGCAATCCAGCCTCTGTGACATCCGGGCTCTGCGCGATCCAGGCTCTGTGTGGCCCAGCCTCTTTGTGAACCAGGATCTGTGGGGTCCAGACTCTGGGACATCCAGGCTCTGTGAATCCAGATTCTGTGCAATACAGGCTTTCTGCCATACATGACCTGTGACATCCACATTCTCTGTGATCCAGGCTCCGTGACATCCAGCTCTATGTGATCCAGGCTCTGTGTGATGTAGGCTGTGTGTGATACAGGATCTATGTAACCTAAGCTCTGGGACATCCAGGAACTGTGTGATCTGGGCTTTATGTGATACAGGATCTGTGATATCCGGGCTCTCTGCAATAGAGGCTATGTGTCACTGGGTTCCGTGTGATCCAGGCTCTGTGATATATGGGCTTTGTGTAATCCAGACTCTGTGCAGTCAAGGCTCTGTGACATCAAGATTCTGTTATTTCCAAGCTTTCTGTGATACAAACTCTGTGACATACAGGCTCTACGTGATCCATGTTCTGTGTTATCCAGGCTCTGTGCCATCCAGGTTCTGTGTGATCCAGGTTCTGTGTGATTCAGGCTTTGAGTGATCCAGTCTGTGTGATACAGATTCTGGGTGATTTAGGCTATGTGTGATCCAGGCTCTGTGATATCTGGGCTCTGTATTATCCAGATTCTGTGTGAAGCAGTCTTTGTGACATGCAGGCTCTGTGTCATGCAGGCACTGTGACATCAGACTCTGTGATCCATGGCCTGAGTGACCCAGGCTCTGTAACATCTAGGGTCTGTGATATCCAAGCTATTTGTGATCCAGGCTTTGCGACATCCAGTCTCTCTGCAATACAGTCTCTGTGACATCAAGGCTAGGTGTGATCCAGACTTTGTGACATCCAGGCTCTGTGTGATCCAGGTTCTGGGTGATTCAGGCTTTGAATGATCCAGACTGTGTGATGTAGATTCTGGGTGATTCAGTCTTTGGTGATTCAGGCTCTATGTGATCCAGGCTCTGTGACATTGGGGATCTGTGCCATACAGATTCTGTGTGATTCAGGCTCTGGGTGCTTCAGGCTTTGGATGATCCAGGCTTGATGTGATCCAGGCTCTGTGATATCCAAGCTGTGTATGAGGCAGGCTCTTTGTGTGATCTAGATTGTGTGTGACGCAGGCTCTGTGATATCCAGGCTCTCTGCGATCTTGGCTCTGCTTGATGCAGGCTCAGTGTGATCCAGGCTCTGATCTAGGCTATGTGAAATCCAGGTTCTATGTGAATCAGGTTCTGTGCAAACCAGCCTCTGTCCCAAATATACTCTGTGTCAACCAGGCTATGTGACAAACAGCCTCTTTGATTTTAGACTCTTAGTGATCCAGGGTCTGTGACATGCAGGTACTGCATGATCCAGTCTCTATGCAATGTAGTCTCTGTGAAATCCAGGCTCGGTGTGATGCCATCTTTGTGGCATGCAGGCTCTGTTCCATACAGGCTCTGTGTGATCCAGGCTCTGTGCCATCCAGGTTCTGTGTGTTTGAGGCTCTGGGTGACTCAGGCTTTGTTTGATCCAGGTTCTGTGTGATCTAGGCTCTGTTTGATCCAGGATCTGTGTGATCCACGTTCTGGGTGATTCAGACTTTGAGTGATCCAGACTGTGTGATGTAGATTTTGGGTGATTCAGTCTCTGGTGATTCAGGCTCTGTGTGATCCAGAATCTGTGACATCGGGAATCTGTGACATCCAAGTTCTGTGTGATCCAGGATCTGGGTGATTCAGGCTTTGAGTGATGCAGTCTGTGTGATCTGGATTCTGGGTGATACAATCTCTGGAGATTCAGGCTCTGTGTGATCCAGACTCTGACATAAGGGATCTGTGCCATCCATGTCTGTGTAATCCAGGATCTGGGTGGTTCAGTCTCTGTGTGATCCAAGCTCTTTGACATCTGGGCTCTATGTGATCCAGGCTTGGTGTCATCCAGGCTCTGTTCCATACAGGCTCTGTGTGATCCAGGCTCTGTGACATCAAGGTTCTGTGTGACCAAGGCTCTGGGTGGACTCAGGCTCTGTTTGATCCAGGTTCTGTGTGATCCAGGCTCTGTGCCATCCAGGTTTTGTGTGATCCAGGCTCTGGGTGATTTAGGCTCTGGGTGATCCAGGCTCGATGTGATCCAGGCTCTGGGTGATCCAGGCTTTGTGACATCCGAGCTATGTATGAGGCAGGCTTTGTGATCTAGATTCTGTGTGACACAGGCTCTGTGATATCCAGGCTTTCTGTGACCCCCTTTTTGTGACATCTTGTCTCTGTTATATGTGGGCTCAGTAGATCCAGACTGTTTGATCAAGACTCTGTGAGATCCAGACTCTGTGTAAATCAGGCTCTGTGCGAACTACAATCTGTCCCAAACATGCCCTGTGTTATCCAGGCTGTGTGACAAACAGCCTCTTTGATTTCAGATTCTTAGTGATCCAGGTTCTATGACATGCAGGTACTTTGTGATCCAGTCTCTGTGCGATACAGTCTCTTAATATCCAGGTTTGGTGTGACCCAGGCTTTGTGACATGCAGGCCCTGTGTCATCCAGGCTCTGTGACATCAGACTTTGTGATCCACGGCCTGAGTGATCCAGGCTTTGTGACATCCAGTCTCTGTGTGATACATTCTGTGTGATATCCAGGCTTAGTGTAATCAAGACTTTGTGACGTGCAGGTGTGACGTACAGGCACTATGCCATCCTGGTTCTGTGTGATCGAGGCTCTGGGTGACACTGGCTCTGTTTGATCCAGGCTCTGTGCCATCCAAGTTCTATGAGATCCAGGCTCTGTGCCATCCAGGTTCTGTGTGATCCAGGTTCTGGTGATTCAGGCTTCTTGAGTGGTCCAGACTGTGTGATACAGATTCTGGGTAATTCAGTCTCTGGTGATTCAGGCTCTGTGTGATCCAGACTGTGTGTGATCTAGATTCTGGATGAACCAGTCCCTGCTGATTCAGAGTCTGTGTGATCCAAACTCTGTGACATCTGGGATCTGTGTGACACTCCAGACTTTGTGACATGCAGGCTCTGTGTCATCCAGGCTCTGTTCCATACAGGCTCAGTGTGATCCAGGCTCTGTTCCATCCAGCTTCTGTGTGATCCAGATCTGGATGATGTAGGTTTTGGGTGACCCAGGCTCTTTGACATCCATGCTGTATATTCAGCAGGCTCTGTGCCATCCAGATTCTGAGTGACTTAGGCAAAGTGACATCCAGGCTCTCTGCGATCCCTTCTTTGTGACATCTTGGCTCCATTTGATGCAGGCTCAGTGTGATCCAGGCCCTGTTTGATCTAGGCTCTGTGCAATCCAGGCTCTGTGTGAATCAGGCTCTGTTCAAACCAGTGTCTGTCTCAAACATGCTCTGTGCCCTCTACGCTATGTGACAACCAGCATTTTTCATTTTGGACTCTTAGTGAACTAGGTTCTGTGACCTGCAGGTACAGTGTGATCCAGGCTCTGTACAATCAGTGTCTGTGTGATCAAGGCTTTGTGTGATCCTGGCTCTGTGACATGCAGACTGTGTGTCATCCAGGCCCAGTGACATCAGACTCTGTGTGATGTATAGCCTTAGTGCTCCATGAACTGTGACATCCAGGATCTGTTATACTTACGCTATCTGAATCCAGGGTTTGTGACATCCAGTCTCTGTGCAATACAGTCTCTGTGACATACAGGCTCAATATGATCCAGATTTTGTGATATGCAGGCTCTGTGACGTCAAGGCTCTTTGTGTTCCAGACTCTGTTCCATGCAGGTTCTGTGTGATCCAGGCTCTAGACCATCCAGGTTCTATGTGATTGAGGCTCCTGGTGACTGAGGCTGGTTTGATCCAGGCTCTGTGTGAATCAGGTTCTGTGCGAACTAGCATCTGTCTCAAACATGCCCTGTGTCATCCAGGCTATGTGACAAACAGCCTCTTTGATTTAAGACTCTTAGTGATCCAGGTTCTTTGACATGCAGGTACTGTGTGATCCAGTCTCTGTGACTTCAGACTCTGTCCGATCATGGCCTGAGTGATCCAGGCACTGTGACATCCAGGGTCTGTTGATATCCGAGCTATTTGTATCCACGCTTGTGAAATCCAGTCTCTGTGCGATACAGTCTCTGTGACATCCAGGCTTTGTGTGATCCAGACTCTGTTCCATACAGGCTCTGTGTGATCCATGTTCTATGCTACCCAGATTCTGTATGATTGACTCTGGGTGACCTAGGCTCTTTTTGATCCAGGTTCTGTGTGATCCAGGCTCTGGGTGATTCAGGCTTTGTGTGATCCAGATTGTGTGTGATTTAAGTTCTGGGAGATTCAGTCTCTGGGTGATCCAGTTCTGTGAAATCTGGGCTCTCTGTGATTCCAGTTTTGTGTGATTTAGGCTTTGGTTGATCCAGGCTCAATGAGATCCAGAGTCTGTGTGATCCAGGTTTTATAACACCCAGGCTATGTATGATGCAGGCTCTGTTTGATCCAGACTCCGTGTGACCCAGGTTCTGTGATATCCAGGCTCTGTGCAGTCCCTTCTTTGTGACATCTTGGCTATGTTTGATGTGGGCTCAGTGTGAACCAGGCTCTGTATGATCTAGGCTCTGTGCGTTCCAAGCTCTGTGTGAATCAGGGACTGTGCAAACCAGGGTTTGTCCCAAACATGCTCTGTGTCATCCAGGCTATGAGACAAATGGCCTCTTTGATTTTGGACTTTTAGTGATCCGGGTTCTGTGACATGCAGGTACTGTGTGGTCCAGGCTCTGTGACATCACAGTCTGTGTGATTGAGACTTTGTATGATCCTGGCTCTTTGTATGATCCTGGCCTGTGTGATCCAAGGTCTGGGTGATTCAGGCTTTGTGTGATCCAGACTGTGTGTGATCTAGGTTCTGGATGATTCAGTCTCTGAGTGATTCAGTGTCTGTGTGATCTGAGCTCTGTGACATCTGGGCTCTGTATGATGTAGGTTCTGTTGCATCTCGACTCTGTGTGATCCAGGCTCTGTGTTTTCCAGGCTCTATGCCATCCAGGTTCTGTGTGATCCTGGCTCTGTGACATATTGGCTCTGTGTGATCCAGGATCTGGGTGATTCAGGCTTGATGTGATCTAAACCCTGGGTGATCCAGGCTCTTTGATGTCCATACTCTGTGATGCAGGCTCTGTGTGATCCAGATTCTGTGTGACCCAGGGTCTGTGACATCCAGGCTCTGTGCAGTCCCTTCTCTGTGACATCTTGGCTCTGTTTGATCTGGTTTCAGTGACATCCAGGCTCTCTGCCATCCAGATTCTGTGTGATCGTGGATCTGGGTGATTCAGATTCTGGGTGATTCAGGCTCAGTATGATCTAGGTTCTGTGTGATCCAGGCTGTGGGTGATTCAGGCTGTATGTGACCCATGCTCTGTTTGATCTGGGCTCTTATCTGGGCTCCTGGAACCCACAACCTTCTGACCCAGGGATCCTGCATGCTCCATGTCTTTGCCTGCTGTCCAGGCTAGGCTCTGGGCTGAGCCTTCCCCCGAATAGGAGCTGCAGAGGTTGGGGTCTGGCATGACTGTGGCCCACCTCACCTGCACTCCTTATACCCAGAACCCGCAGTCATCTGTGATATGTCCTCCTGACCCATGGGTCATCTGAGGAAGGGACCACATAGAGATTAGAACCCCAGGTTCTGTGTGATTGATGACTAAGCAACTCTGCAGAAGAAGGGGGAACTGAGGCTGGGGAGGTGAATAAACTTGTCCAAGATGGGAGTCAGGGAGCCAGGCCCAGAAGTACCTGACCTGATGCCCACGTTCTGGGGACGGGACCTTAACCTTCCACAGTCTCACGGGGCAGGAAGGAAAGGTCCCTGGGCCCGGGACGCTGGGGTCAAGGGGCTTCTCAGCTGTGCCATGACCGCCATCAGCACCATGTCTGTCTTCACCATGAGCCAGTCTTGGAATTCCTCAGGGGCCATGGGTCAACTTCATCGCCTCCAGCAGACACCCAGGAAGGAGAGAAGCTCTTTCCTGCACCCCTGTACAGAGCAGACATGCACACATATGTACACAAGTACACACCACTACCCAGCTGCCTGCTGTGGCCAGTTCCTTTGTTGGGATGTCCTCTCCTCCAGGAAGCCCTCCATTCTGCCCCAGGCTGACTCAGGAGCCTCCTGGTGCTCCCACAGGCCACTGGTAACCTGGTGGTTAATGTGGCCCCAAAACTCAGCCATGGTTCCCATCCTGCACAGGGTCCAGTGTCTGGTAGGGGATTGGGAGTGTTTGTCGAATCGCTATGCATACCTGCTTTGATTTTCTCCTGAATCCTCTCTGCGCAGGGCGGCAAGGAGCCAGGGCTGCCAACGTTGGGCTTGTCCTCTGTTCCGGGAGCCATCTCAAGGGGTGGAGGGAAGGGTCGGGTCTGGGTTTCAGAGTGGTTCCTCGAGAGGGTCTGGGGTGGGCCAGCCGGGGAGGCAGGGCACAGACTCACACTCCCCCACCTGCACCCAGCTGCGCATTAGTGTGGAGTGTGGCTAAACGCCTTCTCTCCTTCAGGACCCCTTCGATGCAGCCGGGTACTACCAGCTGGCACTGGCAGCGGCTGTGGACCTGGGCAACAAGAAGGCCCAGATGAAGATCTACACACGCCTGGCCATCATCTACCACAACTTTCTGCTGGACCGCGAGAAGTCCCTCTTCTTCTATCAGAAGGCCAGGACCTTTGCCACTGAGCTCAATGTCCGCAGAGTCAACTTGGCCCCAGTGCGGTGCTGGGGGCGGGCACCCTGGCTGGTCACCGGCCCCCCACCCTGAGGCCCCTGTCTCCATGAGAGTGGGCTGCCTGCCTCTCCTGGTATCTCTGCGAGGCTCCTTTTCTGGGAAATGGAGGCACAGAGCAGGGGGTCACAGTACTCTGTGTCCATTATTTTACGGGAGCATGCTCGTGCCTGCAAGGGCTCCTCCCTGCTCCGCCTCCAGGGCAGTGTCCAGGGACCGGGCTCTGTTCCCGGGGATCCACTCTGCTGCTACACTTCGTCCTCTGCCATGAACTGGAAGGACTGACCCAGGCCAGGGCCCCCTGCCGGACCCAAACCCCAGTTTCCCTGCATCAAAGCAGAAGCCAGCTATGGGATTCCCTGGGCTTTTTCTCCCTTGCCCTTGCCGTCACCATGTGTCTGGCTCTGGCTCTTCCTCTAGTCCTCAGGCTGACCTCTCAGGGGCTGCACGGTTGGGACTGTTAGTGTCTCCATTTCAGTGGAGGAGATGGAGGCACAGAGAGGGTAGGTGCCTAGCCCACCATCACACAGCCTGTAGGTGGGGCAGAGGGCATCATGGGCCACCTGCCTCGAGGGATGTGTCCACGGTGGGACACAAGAGTGGGTCCGAGAAGAGGGTATTAACACATCAGTGTCCCTCCACCCCTTGTCTGTGTCCTGAAGGCAACAGAAATAGGGCAGGGGGAAGTGGTCCCAGTGCTCCCCGACCTGAGTGTCCTCTGGCCCGCCCCACCAGGTCTGTGAGGGGTCTGCTGCTGAGCCTGTTTCCAGGCTCATTGGGGCCGCCAAGCACCAGGAATCTTCGATTTACACTCAGGGAAACTGAGGCTCAAACAGGCCATGGATCTCCTGGCTGCCTGTCACCCACATGGCGTTATTTCAATCTCCTCTTTTTTTCCTTTATTTATTTTGTTAAGTAAGGTGGAATACACATAAAATTAGCCATTTAAAGTGGACTGTTCAGCAGCAATTTGTGTATTTACGGTGAAAAGCAACTTCCCCCTCCGCCTGTTTGGGAAACCTCCTCACTTCCCCAGGGAAACTTGTGCCCTGAAAACATCACTCCCCATTCTCCCTCTGCTGAGACCCTCCTTCAGCAGAAGGGGAAACAGGCCAGCAGAAGGACTGGCTGGTGGGGGCGCAGAGCTCTGGGTTTGGATCCAGGCCCAGGAGAGGCGACAGACCCTGGAAGGCCCCAAGGAAGGCAGGGGCGGGGGTTCTCTACCAGCCTTCCTGCCCCTGGGGTCCAGGTAGCCCCCAGCTCCTGCCCTGCTCAGAGGTGGCCTGCAGGCCTCATGCTGGCAGCTCCCACCAGGGGGCAGCAGAGAGCCTCCCAAAAGCTGGCTCAGCCCTGACCCCAACCTGCCCTCTTGGGCTGGGCGCAGAGAGCGGGGGAGGCTGCAGGGTAATTGAAAACAGGACAGTCTGATGACCCATGCTGTTGTGGAGGCCACGGCCGGCACAGTGACCCCAGCACAGATCTCTGAGGTCACTGACCGCTGGCCAGCGCCTGGGCCTGGGCCTGCAGCCATCCCGTGACGGGTGGGACCTGCTGGCCAGGCCAACTGGGGCCAACTGCCTGCCTGGGAATTCGCACCTTCCCTGACCTTCCTGGAGCTGCTCCTGCCCAGGGTCCCTGCCCCCACCCCCCACTGGCTGTGACCTAGGGCTCCGGGGCAGCAGACCTGCCAGTCGAAGGGGAGCTGTGGTCGTCCCTACCCTGGGGATTTGGGGTGAGTCCATTTCTCTGAGCCCCAATGTGGTCAGCGTTTAAATATGACTGGTGACCCTGGCACGGAGGGTCGAGTGAAGGTCCACGAAGCAGAGGCCTCAGAGCCAGATGAGGGCTGAGACTCACCTGTTTGCTTCTGACGATATACTTCATACCACAGGAAGAGTGCCAGCAGCCACGGGCTGCAGAACTCTGAAGGCTCAGTCATCTGCTCAAGTCGCCCAGGTTCTCAGACCCTCAGTCTCTTCTTCATCCGTAACCAGAGACAAACCCACCTCAGGGTCCTGAGAAGGAGGAGCGAAAATGTACCAGGAACAGGGGGAGGGGGGCTTGCAGAATCAGGGAGCCACTCCCTTTGTTGTGGCCAAAGCAAGGAGGGCGTGGGCCGAGCCCTAGGCAGCAGCCCCCCCGTCAGCAGAGTGGGTGTGGAATGGGCCTGTGTCTGGCTCCTATGCACCGGACAGGCACCCACCCTAGGAGCCCCATGGCCCTTGCTATAGAAGGCGGCCCTGCTGGGCCCATCAGGTAACCTGGACATGCAGGTTCACCAGGCCCCAGTGGAGCAGAACCACTCAGTTACTCCGCTAACTACTGCAGACCCTGCTCAGGCCTGAGCCACGTGGGGGCGGGGTGGGGGGGATGGCCCCTCCAGGACGAGCCCCTGTCCTTGCCGAGGGTCCCTGGAGTTTCTCTCACCTGCCTCCCCAAACAGAGAAGGAAATGACCTGCCCAGGGTCACATAGCCCCACTTCCTAACGTCAGGGTGCTGGAGCTCTTCCTCAGCATGGCTGTCTCTGCCCTCCTTGGAGACCACGTCTTTCTCTGCACAAACTGCATGCGAGTGACAAATGTTCACCCAAGTCCAGGTTGGCCTCCGGCTTTGGACAAGGAAACGCAGAGAGAGGGATGGTGATGGTCCCAAGGATGCTCGGCATGTGTCCCCATCACCTCCGTGGAGCGCCAGTAGCCCCACGGCCTCCAAAAGGGGGGCGGGCAGGGGCGCAAGACATAGGTGTGCCTGTTGGGAAGCTGGGCTCCCTCCAGGCACGGCCCTCCTCAGTGCGAGGACCCCCCTCCTGTGCCACTGGGCCTTGTCCCCTGTGCGCTCGGTTTCCTGGCATGTAGGAGGATGGAGAGAGGGAAATCCAGGCATCAGGAGCCCAGACTCTGGGCCCGCCTCCCGCACAGTTGCGGGTTTTCCCTTCTCTAGCAGAGGGCAACCTCCTGGACAGGTTCGCATCTCTGGGCAGCTCTGCAGAGCCTCATTCCCTCCACAGGCACCCCGGCCCTCCTCCATTCACTGCTGGGCTCCCCAGGCCGGCCCTCACCTCCAGCCGGAACCAGAAACATTTCACAATCTCTGTGGCTTTGGTCAGCATCCACACAGCCTCCCGGGAAGAGGGAATGTGGTGCTAGGGGTGTCTCCGGGAAAGAGGATGTCCCTTCCAGAACACACAGGGTGGGCTCCGCGTCTGTGATGGGTCTGGCCTGGCTGTCTGCAGGGTGGGGGGACCTCTCCGGGGACCTATCAATTTGGGGAGGTGGTGAGGCTAGGGGAGGACAGGGCTGGGTTTCCAAAGAAGTCCAAGGGAGGGATATGATGCTGTGTCAGGCTCAGGAACGGGCCCCACCCCTGGGGGAGGACGGCAGGGGCGGCTGATCTCTCTCCAGGACTGGCCAGGCTGGAAGCAGGCCCCTCTCCTCACATCCCACCCAGCCCCTGCCCCATGGGGCAGCACCCACACGCACCTCGATCAGAGCCGGCTCCTACCCAGGCCTGAGGCCTGTGGCCAGCACGGAGGACTCTGCAGGGTGTTGTCCCCACTGGTGACCCCGGGCTTCTCTGTCCAGCACGGCACACACACCCGTTCCCTACCCAGCCTGGATCCTGGAACCCAGTGCGAGGCTGGACGGGCCCCAACTGAAGGGACATCTGCAATCCCGGACACACCCAGAGGGTCCTCTCTCATCTCTGCCGGGTCCTGGGGCACAGGCCACCCTGTGCCAGGAGGGTCCTGCTGGGAGGGCAGAGTGCTGTGAACTCAGCCGCTCATGTGTCTGCACCCCGATCTCAGCTGACACCGTGGGGCAGATCCAAAGAGAACCCCAAGGCCCATGGAGTAGATGTGAGGAGGCCTCCATGCCCTCCCATGAACATCCGGGATAAACATTCCCAGCAAGTGAGGAACAGACCCGCCTCAGTGGACAAGGGCTTTTTGCCCACCGTGGAGCCCAAGCAGGGTCCCTGTGAGTCCAAGGAGGGGGCCAGGTGGCGCCCCCCACTTCCCGTCCACATGATCCTGAAGGTCCCAGAAAAGCAGCAAACCAAGGGAAAAAGACATGTTCAAAGGGTTGATAAAGAAGAAAGGAGCAGACGTTATCCACAGATGGTCCAATCACTTGCACAGAAAACCCCAGTTCCCGCAGCCTCTGGGATGAACAGGAAGGCTTCCCAGCGAATGGTCCTGCTGAACCCCGATCCTACAGACCCGCAGCACTGAGCTGGGAAATGCTTTTTAAAACCCCTGCAGTTCACAGTATCAAGAATGTATACAGATATCAGGGAATAAGCCTAATCCAGTATTTCCTGCGTTCCTATGCGGGGAAAGTCAGTCTGGTAAAGACTTCCGCAACTTCGTCACGACTGCAAAATACAGTCCCACAGAGTGGATGTAAGCTTCGCACATGGACTCTGGAGAGGCAGGAGGAACAGATGTCAGGTGAGCTGACAGCACTCTCCTGAAGTAGACGCGTTGCGGGGCGGCGGGGGGCGGGGGGGCTTCCCCGTTAGAGCTGATGGTTTGTTGTAAAACTGCTTCAGACTGTAGGGCACTATCAGGACGGGGTCAGCAAATGAATATGAAAAAACAGAAACGCCCAGAGGTGAGTTCACAGACGCATGGACATGGTGCCCAGAGAGCCGACCTGTGGCTGGCCACCTCGAGGTCCAGCCTCGGCAGATGCCCGCTCATCCCCGAGCACCGGAGGGACAGTGAGGACGCAGACCCGGGAGCTCCCAGACACTGCTGGGCTGGGCTGACCCCTGGAGAGAGCAGTCACCCAGCGCTGTCTGGCGTCATCTAGAAAACCCAGAAATGAACTCCCCTTCCCGTGCATGGTGTTCAGGTGTGCACGCCTCCGTCCACAGCAAGCCTCAGGCACGAGCCCTGGAGACGCACCCAATCACACGGAAACCCCCTTTGATGGCAGGTGTGGCAAAGGATAATGGATACAGCTCTTCCCTGGAGAGGTGGCGTCCCCTCCCCTTGTGCGTGGCTCTGGCTGATAGACATAGCCATATGTCTATATGACATAGCAGAAGGCCTGGAAAGCATGGCCACATGGGTACCGGCTGCTTCCTGTGCACCAGGAGCCCTGAGCCTCTGTGAGATCGGGCTGTGCCTCCTGGAGAACGAGAAGCCAGGTGTCCCTGATGGCTGCTGTCCATGTGAGCGCCGCCATCCCAGGTCGTGTGGTCACTCAGGAGCCAGCTGGGCACCCGGGCACAGGACAGCTCGGTGGTCACCGGCCACACTGGCCCAGGGACTGACTTCACTGAATGGCTACAGTTTGGCCCCACGAAGTGTGGGGCTGGCTTGTGTGCGACAGGAGTGGACGGAGGCAAATCTCCTCCAGGTCCAATGGCAGGAGCAAGGATGTCATGTCTGTATGGGGAAATGCCATCCAGCAGCGACAGTGAATGAAGGATGGCCTGGAGCCTGGGAAGGGGACTGGCCCCCTGGGAAGGCTGGTCTGTGTGAGCTCCAGGGCACTGCGGGAGGCAGGATCCCAGATGGGAGCTGGTGGTTTCCTCCGGGAAAGCTGGAGGCTCAGGGCCTCCACAGTGTGTGTAACTCCCTCTGTCCTTCATGGCTCCTTCATTCCGGGTCAAGGGCCTGGATTCTGAGAGCTGGGTGTCTTTTCCTTCAGGAGGGGTGATGGGGGAGGGGGCAGATGGGAGCTGTTCAGGGGCATCCGGGAGATCGGCCCTTCTGTAAAGCCATCCATCCCTTGATGCCTGTCTGGCACAATCCCACCGGGGCCATGATGGGAGTGACCAAGGCCACACAGCCAAGAGGGGTCAGAGCTCACAGTCGTGGGTGTCAACCCCTTGGAGTCTTGGTTTCCACTTCTGTGAAGTTGGGATGACGAGGTTGCTTTGTGAGAGTGTGTGTTTCAAGGACACGCCCTCAGTAAATGGTGCCGTTACTGTTCTCTTTTTACTGGGAAAGTTCGTCTTGGGGTTGACCACAGGCCCCGGGCAAAAGTCTACCAGAGGGCCCCTTGCTCATGCTCCCTCTGCCTGGCGGACTCCTATTCAGCAGGCAGGACATCCCTCTACTCCTCTGTGTGCAGCTCGCATCATGCCAGGTTGTTGCTGCCTATGCACCTGCTGCCCGGCCCCCCCACCCCCCACTCACTGTGAGCCCTGCTGGCCTGCCCTGGGTCTCATCCACTATCTGTGCCACTACCAGCGCTGGGCTCAAAAGCTTGGTGGGTGTCTGTTGAGTGAATGAACACCAGAGGCGAGAGTGTGTGTGCGAGACGTTGTGAACGAAGGTGGCTTAGGAGGAATGAGGAGCCCTCCCTGGAGAGGGAGACGCAGCCAGAAGTCCCCCCAGGGGCTGGAACTGGGGAAGGTCCCAGCCTCCCTGGGACATGGTGGGACAGGTGCATCCTGCAAGATTGGGAACGAGCTCCAGAACCCGCAGAGGAAGACGGGGAATCTCTGCATTGAACCAGATGTTCTTTTCTCTTCTCAAACAACCCTTAAGCTCCCCTTTCCGGGGCCTTATGATTTGTCATGAGTTGTTGTATATTTTCTCCACTGAGGACAAGCCAAGCAAGTATCTGTTGGATTTCTGACGCGGAGAACCCTGTCCGGATACCGTTGTCAACTGCTTGTTTGACAGATGCCTGTCATTGAGTCCCTGCTCTGAACCACCACTCACATTCCAGGTGGGCAGAGGCCATGTGACCACAGCCCCTTTGCACAGCTGAGGAGAAAGGAATAGCAGGACTCAGACCCTCCTGCCACTCCCAGCCACCCAACTCCCCTCACCTGGGAGAGCATTTCCATGGTAACCCTGGGGTGGCCTGCAGGCAGGTGGTGGGGCTGCCCCTCCCTGGGGCCGGGTCCAGTGGGAATGGTTGGAGTCCCAGATCCCGCCCCTCGTCATCTGTGTCTATCGACATTTTGCTTACTCGTGGATGGATTATTTATTTCTTTAATGGTCATGAGGCTCCTTGGCCTGCAATTGGGGGACAGAAGTGGCAGAGGGATTTGGGGTCAAGGAATCAATGGCACGTGCTATTTGCCAGCAAGCTGAAAATCTAGCTTGGGACTCCAGGAGCCTGGGGAGAGCCTGAGGAGAGGTAATGGGATGAACGGTGTCCCCCAAATCATGTCTGCCTGGAGCCTCAGAAGGTGACCCAATTGGAAACAGGGTGTTTGCAGATGGAATTCGTTACGGATCTGGAGGTGAGATCCTCCTGGGTCATCATCCAGAGGGGCCCGAAATCCAGTGGCTGGTCCCTAGAGAGAGAGAAGAGAAGACACATGAGAGAAGGCAGAGAGGTGAGGCCCAAGGCTGGGTGGGATGGCTGTGGCCCCAGGAGCCGGCAGAGGCAGGGAAGGACCCCACCCTGAGCCTGTGCTGACACGCTGGTGTAGACTTCCGGCCCCCAGACCGAGCGGGGGAGAGCACACATTCCTATAGTTGTGAGCCCCGGGCTGCTGTTCACCAGACACCGTGTGGCAGACCCTGTGCCGATCACCAGGCCTCACTGGCCAGGTCAGCGCCATCACCTCCACTTTATGGATGAGGAAATGGTATCTCAGACACTTGGCTCAAAACTTTGCTCAAGGCTCACAGCTGGGGCATGGCTGGGGTGACTCGGAGAGGGGCATGTGGTCACCAGCGCACTTTCCAACACTTGGAAGCACTTGACTGAACATAGACTGGACATCACGTCCCTTTGTCATTCCTGGCTGTATGCAGTAGTGCTCACTCAATGCTTCTGGACCATGTCTCCTTGAGGGCAGGGCTCATGTCTGCTTGGTTCCGCATGGCCAGTAGAGGGGCCAGGAGGAGGCACCCCAGAGGCAGGGTGGGCTGCTGGCCACCCTCTGAGTCCAAGAGTCCATGCCCCATGGGGATGCCCATTTGCTGTGTTTGGGCCCATTTCACGCTCTCCCTGGGCTTCAGTTTTCCCATCTGTATGGCAAAGGCAGATGCATCTCAAGCCTTGCCAAGCTCTGCCCCTCCTGTCTGCAGCGGCAGATGAGAAAGTAAATGTTCTTCCCCGAGGCTGTTGGTGGCCCCGGGCTTCCGCCTTCTGCCTTCCAGGAGCCGGAGGTCAGTGCTGAGCTCTGAGCGTCCTGGGCTCCGCCTGCACCCAGCTGGAGGCGGCGAGCCCCCCTCTGCCATCCGGAAAGAATCCCAGGACCACAAGTCTGGGAAGAAGTGTCATCCTGGCCCTGGGAAGGGCCCTGGGGACCAGGACTGTCTGCTGGACAGGACGGTGCCTGCAGTGTAGACACTAACACACCCACACAGAGCAGCACTCACACAAGCACACACAATACACATCGAGACAAAGTGATACACACGCACCACTTGCACTCACACAACGCTCACACACACGTGCACGCCTGTATGCACACACTCATGCCTGTTTTGCACATGCACACACGAGTGCACGCACACACACATTGCTCTAACATAACTATGAATGGCTCTATCCTCCCTGTGTGTCTATGCAGAGAACGGCAATCAGTACAAAAGAGTCACCCAGAGTCCTACCAGCAAGGTGTGCTATTTGGAGAACTTCCTTCCAGACCTTGATAGAAGGGATGGGCAAGCATCTATTCTTTCTAATTTCTACAACAATGGCACCCAACGACCCTTCTGGGTGGTGATCTCTCCACCCCAGAAGGCGTGGGGACACCTTTCATGGATACTGTGGAGGAGGCTTTGGGCTTTGTGCCCCGAGGGGCCCCGCTTCCTCGGACGGCCCGCCGGGCGGTACACAAGGCATCCGGATCCCTCCACATCCTGAAAGAACCGTGGGAAGGGTCCAGGGCTGAATGTTTGTGCGGAAACTTGACTCCTTCCTCAGGATAAGCTCCTGGGAACTGCAGGGCTGGTAGTGAGCAGCCTGTCTTTGAAGGAGAATCTGTCTCTGTCTGTCCAGCTCTCCCTGCCTCACCCCAAAAGACGCCCAGTACAGAGGCACACCCCAGAGAACGCCACGGCCATAGGTGAGTGGGCAGGGACCTTCCCTAAAGCCTCTGTGGTTTGGTTCAAGAGATCACATGGCTCTCCTTGCACGGTGCCCACCCTGAACCATTGCACATGGCTCTCCTTGCACGGTGCCCACCTTGAACCACTGCACATGGCTCTTCTTGCATGGCTGCTGCAAACATGAGGGTGTACCTGTTGGTCTGAAGCCCTGTTTTCAGTTCTATGCGGCATTTGCCCTGAAAGTGGAACGACTGGAACATATGGCAATCCCGCCTACGTCTTTGAGGACCCACCACACTGGTTCCCGCAGCGACACGGCCCCCTGTCCGACTCGCACCTACAATGCACTGGCTTCCAGATCCCTCATGTTCTTGCCGAGGCTTGCTTTCTGTCTAGTTACTTATTTATCATAAATCCCAGCCATCTTAAAGGGTGTGAGGGGGGATCTCGTTGTTCTTCCGATTTGCGTTTCCCTGAGGACGAGGGATGTGGAGCATCTCTTCCTGCGTCTGTTGGCTGTCTGTCTTCTTCAGAGATATATTGACTCGGGTCCTCTGCCCATTTGTAAACTGTTGTTGCTGAGCTGTGAAGTTTTCCATCTATTCTGGATGTTCGCCCCATATCGGACCTATGACTGGCAGGCACTCGCTCCCTAGCTACAGGTGCCTCTCCCCGTGCTTCGCTGTGTCCTTGACACACAGGGTTTTTCATATTGACGCAGACCTGTGCCTTTGGTGTCATAGCTGAGAAATCATCACCAACTCCAACATCAGGAAGCTTTTCCCTAATGTTTTCTCCCAACAGTTTTAGACTCTTCCTCATGTTTCGGTCTTTGATCCATTTTGAGTGAATGTTTGGATATGGTGTGAGGTCAAGGTCCCACTCCATTCTTTGCCTGGGGATGTAACCAGGACTTTTGAAAAGGAAATTTAGGATGTATATGCTGACCACAGAAGCAATTAATAAACACTTGTTGTACAGGAAACTGCTCAGAAAAATAAAAGAACATTAAAGTCACAAATCATCTACCGAGAAGTGGCAACTTTAAACATGAACTTTCAGAAACTCTGTGTGTGTGTGTGTGTGTGTGTTGGAATCATACAGGTGCATCGTTTCCAAATCCTTGTCTCTTCCTGCAGCATCTGGTGAGGACTTCCATGCACCTCCCGAGTTCCGTGCCCTGTAGACCCAAGTCCGGTCCCCCTCAATGGTTCCCACACACCTCCCTCCACCCGCCCCCACTCCCTTCTTGAGATGTGCTGTTGGTTTACTCTCTTCTTAGTTTTCTTACTGCTCCTCTTTAGAGCAAAAACTGCAGGAAAGCACTGTCTCTTCTCTCTGCCTTCTCGACCTCCCTCCCAGTTCCCAGACCCCCAGCCAGGCTGTGTGGTTGGTGGCCATGTGTCCTCTGGGCGGCCCAGCCCTGCTGCCCCTGTGGGACATGCTCTTATCACTGGACCTCTGGCCCACACCCTCCTGTCCCCCCATCTCCTGCTGTCCCCCTCCATCCCCTGTGCCCCTACTCTTTACGTGCCATGATGGGCTGGGTTGTATCCACCCAAAATCCAGATGTGACGTCCTACCCCCAGCACCCCCAGGACCTCAGATGTGACTGTGTGTGGAAAGGGGGCCTTTCAAGAGGGGATCAAGGTAACATGAAATCAGCAGGGTGGACCCTGATCCGTGATGGCTGGGACCCTTATAAAAGGGCAGGATCAGGACATGGACATGCACAGAGGGATGGCCACATGAGGACACAGGGAGAATACAGTCATCTACACACTAAGGAGGGAAGCCTCAGCAAATCCAACTCGTCCGCACCCAGATCCCAGACTGGCAGTCTCCAGAATGTGGGAGGAGAAATGTCTAATGGTGAAGCCTGGTCTGAGTGCTTTGTACAGCGGCTGAGATGCCTGCCCAATCTCTGGTAGTGGAGGCCCCTCTGTGATCCGTGGACTTCCTGTCTTCTCTGTCTATACTGCCTTCCTGGGCAGGTTCCAGCAGCCCCACAGATTCAAATACCATCTCTGCATCCAGGATTCCTTGTGACATGCCCTGCTCCAACATATCCCCAACCCCAGACCCACCTGCCTCCAGTGTGCAGAGCCCCGCCTGTGGAGCCCTAGCCCAGCCTCACAGAGGAGGTCAGAGAAGGTGTGTGCAGGGCCCTGTGTGCAGAACACTGTGTGCAGAGCCCCTGCCTGTGGAGCCCTAGCCCAGCCTCACCGAGGAGGTCAGAGAAGGTGTATGCAGGGCCCTGTGTGCAGAACACTGTGTGCAGAGCCCCTACCTGTGGAGCCCTGGCCCAGCCTCACAGAGCAGGTCAGAGAAGGTGAGTGCAGAGCCCTGTGTGCAGAGCCCCAGTGTGCAGAGCCTCCACTTGCGGAACACTAGCCCAGCCTCACAGAGCAGGTCAGAGAATTATTCACCAGCCAGCACACGGCGTGCATTTGGCTGCTGGGCATCTGGGCACATCCCAGCCGCCCCTGTGCTTCCACCTGACAAGATGACACAAAGGGAAAAATGTAAAAGCCATCCCCAAAATGAAAGGTAGCCTATGGAGTGGGAGAAGATACTTCCCAAGCACTTATCTGATAAGATGTTTATATCCAACATAGAAAAGGAACTCCTACAACTTCTGAAGAAGACATGCACATGACCAATGGGCATGAGAAGAGATGCTCCATCATTATTCATCAGGAACTGCAAACCCAAATGACCCTGAGCTCTCCCCTCTCCTCTGTCAGAAGGGCTGGTATCAAGGACGAGAAGAAACAGGTGTTGGCAAGGATGTGCAGGAAAGTGCCCCTCAAGCCCCATTGGTGGGAATGCAGCTGGTGCGGCCACTCTGGAGAATAGGATGGAGGCTCCTCAGAAAACTAAAGATAGAGATTCTCTCTGATCCCACTTCGGGTGTAGAGACCAAGGGCATGCAATCAGGGTACGGAGGAGTCACAGGCACCCCCACATTCATGGCTGTGTCTGTACAACAGCTGACACGTGGAAAACACCCCAAGTGTCCACCGAGAGATGAGGAACTCCAGAAGATGCGGTGCATGCCGACAAGGGAGTGTTCTTCAGCCATTAGCAAGAGCCAAATCCTGCCACTTGCAGTCACACGGATGAGTCTGGGGGCACCACGTGGACGAAGTGAGTCAGACACAGACAGGCACTACAGGTTCTCATGCAGGATCCAAAGCAGCTGAGCTCCAGAAACAAAGACTAGAGCAGAGGCTGCAGGGTTGGGAGGGGTGTGTAGGGAGATGCCAGTGGAAGGGTGGGAACCTTGGTTCAGAAAGGAATGGTGGCTCAGGGTGACGACATAGTCCCACACGTGTGAGCTGCAGAGAGATCCGACATCCTCACCGCAGAGACACAAGAGGAGGGGTGACAGCATGTCACAAGGGAGGCAGGAGTCCCCACCTGTTCCTCCTGCACGTCCTTGTCTTGGGGACTGCCACCCCCATCCTCCAGGAGCGAGGACACACACCCTGTGTCCTGGGCTCAGTCTTGGCTTTGTCCCATAGGCTCAGGGGAGAAAGATGGCCAGGCGTCTGTTCCCAGACCTCCAGATGTGTCCTCTGAGTCAGCATCCGCAAAGTTCAGATTCGGGTCCACTGACGTGGGCCAGTTTTCAGACCTGGCTGTGGCGGCCGGGAAAATACAGGCAACGCCCCCACCCGTCTGCAAAAAAGAGTGCGTCCTAGGAGACAGTCGCAAGATCAAGGCCTGGAGGCAGGAGGAGACGGAAATGTCCACACAGGGAGCCCAGCGAGGCCCGGGGTAGAGACAGGGGCAGTGGGGGTAGCCTCGCGTAGGCCTGCCAGCAGGGGTACAACACGGGTGTAGCAGGGGTGTGGCAAGGGACAGGCCCCAGGGTGAGGTCACCGAGGCAGGCTGTAGCCAGGGCAGGGACAGAAGTGCCGTGTCTGCACAAAGCCATGGCTGGGCTGGGGGTGACATGGCTGGGCCTCCCTGCGGCATGGAACCGTGGTGGCCGGCGGCTGAACCCTCCTGCCCACGGTGCAGGGTAATTACAGGGGCCCTGCCGCATGCTGGCTGGGAACATGCCACGGGTGCCGTCCTTCACGGGCTTCCTCCTGGGACTTGCCTGGAGGGCTTCTGGGGAGCACATCCACGTGGGAGCAATGAAGACTGAGGGGGCTTAGTACCGGAAACCCCAAGGCCCACAGAGGATCTCATCCACGGTGGATGCTGTCCTCTCTTGGGCTCCAGCCTTGCCGTCCCCTGCCCACAGCCAGTGCCAAGCTGATGGACTCACAGCTCGCTCACCACCCCCACAGTGGCTCCATCACTCTTAGAATCAAATCCAAGCCCCCCACTGGGGTCTGGCATCCTTGGTCTGAGCTCACCCACCCTTCCCTGCGTGTCTCCCACCCAGACTCCAGCCTCAGAGAGTCTCCCTCAGTTGCTCCCTCCTAGCTAGCCCATCTCGCCTTCCCAGGGCTGGAACATTCCGGATATGCTGAGGGCTAGCAGCTGGGGCTGTGCCCTCTGGACCCACGTCCCCTCCAGGGCAATACTCTGTAAGCCTTGAATGTAGAACCCATGGTGAGCCAGCCTCCTCCGTGCTGGCTACAGCCACAGCGGCAGAAGGGCCAGACGTGTCCTGGTCTCCATGGCTCCTTCCCGGCCTGGGTTCCAGCCTGACCGCAGGCTCTCAGGCCATGCACTTGCCTGACCTCACCCCATCTTGGTTGGGTTCCTCCAAAGCAGAGCTGAGTCTGACTTTGGTCTTGGATCTGTATGGGGGTATACTTGGGACATGCCTGCTGAGGACTTTAGGGATAAAGGGACAATGTGTCTGCAACTTACCCTCAAACAGTTCAGAAGAAGATGTGCAGGAGGGAGAGAGGTGGAAACACTGAGGGAATCTGGGCCAGGTGTGTGGTGTCCTTTGTGTTGTTCTTACAACTTTTCTTCAAGTCTAATAGTCTCAAAATAAGAAGCCCATAAACGTGGATGAAAGTGGTATCACCAGAAGGAAATGCAGTGGGAGCAGGGCTTTGGCTGGGAGTTGGGGACCCCTGCTCAGCGGTCAGGGCAAGGGGGCCACAGCAGTGCAGGTGCTCAGTGGGGCAGGGTGTGGGGTACTGCAAGGGTAGTGATGGGTGGTGCAAAGCTGGCTGGAAGTCAGGGGCAGAGAGTGTTTGCCTCTACACCTCTGTGGGATGTCAGGCAAGGTGGGTGTCTAGAAGGACAGGTCAAGCCCAGCAAGAGAGGCTTGAGGCATAATGGGGTCACCTTTGGCGTGAGTCCCTGAGTTGTGACTAGAGGGAGGCAGGGCCATCTGGTGACCGAGTGGTTGGAGTGGGGAGGCTTGGGGCAGATGGGGGGACGAGCACCCTGGGGGGCTTCAGCAAGGTGACCATCCTTGGTGGTCTTTAGCTCCCAGTCACAGGGAGAGACAGCAAGAAAGGGAGGCAGGTCAGGGTCCTTGGGGTAGGGCTTACCAGATGACCATGACGGAGACAGACAGAGAGACACAGAAAGAGGAAGAAAGGAGCGGAATTGCAAGGACGTCTTGATGGCTAAGATCTGAGCCACCTGTGGAAGGGCAGGCAGAGCGGGGTGAGGCCTGCCACCCAGAAGGTGGGTCAGAGTCAGGACAGGTGCAGGGGGCATGTGAGCATGCTGGTGGAGGGACAGAGTGTAAATCCATGTGGGGAGAGGGGAGGTCTCCAGGACCATTCAGCGGGGAAGAGACAATGTACATACAGCTGAGTGCAGCCAGACCCGTACCTCACGCCACACACGGAAATGACCCAGAAGGCATCACAGACCCCAAGGGAAGAGCTCAAGCCGTAAATCTCTTAGGGGAGAACGCAGGAGTAAGTCTTTGTGACCTTGGGTCAGGTGAGGCCTTCTAGGTATGAACCCAAAAAACACAGGCAATAAACACAGAAACAGATTGAATTTCATCACAATCAGACTCTTGTGCTTCAAAGGACACCAGTTAACCGATCGCCTGCAGAGTGGGAGAAAAATATTGGGAAATCATATATTTGATGAAGGGGCTTTTATCCAGAATACACCAGTAACACTTGCAATTCAATAATTTAAAAAGACAACCCTAGTTAAGGATGGGCAGAGGATCAAAAGATGCTTCTCCAAGGAAGATGCACAAGTGGCCAAAGAGTGTGTGAAAATGTGCTCCACATCGTTCGTCACCAGGAAATGCAAATCGAAGCTACAAAGAGATGTCCCCGTGTATGTGTTAGGACGACTATGTTAGTAATTTTTTAAAGAGTGGAAATAATGAGAGTGGGCAAGAATGCAGAGAAACAGCAGCCATGTACATCTGCTGCTGGTGGGAAGGCAAGGCTCTGTCATCACCCGGGCAGACGGCATGGTGGTTCCTCCGATGGTTGAACTCAGAGGCACCACATGGCCCAGCAATTCCGCTCCTGGGTCTGTGCTCCAGAGAACTGTGAGCTTATGGCCATGTACAGCTTGTACAGAAACTTGGAGACCACCCAAACTTGTTCACCAAGGGACAGCTCGGTAAACAGTGTGGTGTGTCCATGCCATGGGATGTGACTCATCTCTAGAAAGGAACAAAGCACAGACAGGTCCCTCCATGTGAGTGAGCCTCAAAAACACCACCCTGAATGAAAGAAACCAGTCACGGATCGCCACCTCTTGTAGGATTCTGTTTGCATGAAATGTCCACAATGGGCAGACCTAGAGAGACAGAAAGCACATTACTCGTTGCCGGGGCTGGGAGAAGGGGAAAAGGACCTTGACCGCTAACAGGTACAGGGTTTGTTTGGGGGAGATACAAACATTCTAAAACCAATTCTGGTCACAGTCGCCCATCTCTGTGAATTTACAAAAAACCATGGGATCATATGCTTTGTCATGAGGATTGTATGACACGTGAATTGTATGTCAGTGAAGCTGTGATCATTTTCAAAACAGAGTGGGGGTCAATTGTTGGAGGCTGAGTTTTGGAAATGCAGTCGTTTCTGGTGATGCCAGCACTGGGGTATGGATCCAGAACCGGGCAGGGATGGAGGAGGAAGTCCCTGTGGGGATGGTCCTGGGAGCAGGAACACTGGATGGCCAGGACTTGTGAGGGCAGGGGGTATCGGTAGGGGAATGGGTGGAGGGCAGAGACCATCATCCAGGAGGGTGGGCAGCATGGGGTACATCTGCCTTAGGGAGGGCGGGGCTCAGGCTGTGAGTGGTGGGGGGGCCTGGATTTCAGTCAGCTGATCCTCTGTCAGCCACTGGGCTGGAAAGGAGCAGGACACCAGAGGGCAGGAGCCAAGTGTGTCCACGTGAAAGAGGAGCAACAGGGTTCCAACAGTCACATGGCAAGACAAGGCAGAGCCCAAGCCCCTAGGGTTGCAAAGCTGGCTCGTGGTTCTACTGTGTGCTCCCCCAGAGCACCAGGCAGCAGTCACACCCAGGCCCCTCACCTGCAGCCAGAGGATCCCCGGATCCAGATGTCCTGGGAGGCCAGGCTCGGGCTCCAGGCACGTGCAGCACTGGGGAAGGGCTGCCTACAGAGAGGGAACCCCATAGGCCCTGAGAGAGACACACTAGATTTCCAGTCCCAGCCGTGGGCCTTGGGAGAGCCACTCCACTGCTCTTACCTTCATGTCCTGCCTGCAAGGTGGGGACTTTGTGTGGGCATGAAGGACCCATACAAGGCACATTATGGGCGCTCTTTAAATAATAGGTGCATAATTCCCACTCCTGGGCTGAGAGCTCCTCATCGAAGTTTACTGTTGGGGTCTGGCTGAGCACAGCCTCTGCACAACAGTGTAAGCTGCAGGTAACCACAGGAAACCCAACCCTGCTCATTTCAGTGGCATAAGAGTTTGCTGGCTTAATCTACTGAGAACAGAGTACAGCTTCAGGCATGGCATGATCCAGGCTCCAGACCTGCTTGTTTTCTCTCCTTCTCTCAGTTCCACTTTTCACATGACTTCATTCCAAGGCAGACAGTCCCTTCAAGATCATCAGACGCTGCTGGTCACAGCTTTTCCTGACTCTTGAAGCCAAGGAAAGAAAAAGACTGGACTGGAGGAAAAAATGTCTCTTCCCACAGTGCCAGCAAACAGGTTCTTATGTGGAATTGGCTCTCATGGGTTAGAGGACCCACCCCTGAACCGATCACCTTGGAAGGGGGTGGGACCCGCTGATGGGCTGAGCCACTCAGAGCTCACCCTCCAATGGTGCTGGGGTCAGTTCCCCGGAGCTTCAAGAAGGCGGTGAAACTTGGTGCCTTTTGACTGGGAAAATGGCGAGCAGTTCCAGGAAGATAGTGGGATCTATGTCCAGAGCCTGACACCAATGCAGGGTGGGCGCTGGCTGGGAGGTCTGCTCTGGGTGCAGCCTGAGAAGCCCAGGTCACTGTGGGGAGCACAGCTTGTCAGGGGCCACATGGAGTGTGGGGTGCTGCCGACAGGGGATGTTGGAGGGACAGAGCAGGTAGGCTGCCCCAGTGAGTGTGTGAGGGGGCGCCCCTCCCGGAAGCTGTGCAAGCCACTGGGATGACACCTGGTGGACTTCTAGCTCTGGCTCCTCGTGACCATGTGGCCAAAATCTCCAACTAGACAACTTCCACATTCCCAACCCACACCACTCCCCAAACCAGGGCCCGCTGTGTGACCTGGGGCAAGTCACTTCACCTTTCTGAACCTCCGTGTTCTTCCCTGTGACATGGGGCTGGTGAGAAATCCTCCACGGGAGTACATGAGGACTCAAACTACAGGAGACATGGCAGGTGCCCAGACATGTCCTGGCACTGGGACCATTGTGGGGGGCCAGGCCTGGGGGCACCTGTGTCCTCTCACAGCATGAAAGCTTGGAGGGGAGCCCCAGATGGCCATTAATGCCCTCCTCGCCCTCAGATCTGAGGCACAGCAGGCACCTGGGACCCTGAGAACACCACTCAGGGGACCCGAAGGATAGCTTGGCCCACGGCAGCAATAAAGGGGTTCCGGACCCCTGCTCGTCGTTCCTGACAAGCTGGCCCATGCCTAACAGCCTGGATGGCCAGAGCGACCATTTGGGGACATCGACTGGCCCCCAGGTCCTGCGAAGATGGGGCAGGGCCTCAGGGACTGAAGGACTGGCTGCTCCTCCGAGCTGTGACGTGGCCAGCTGAGTGGGTGGCGCTGGCCATCCTGAGACTGAGCAGACAGGATGTCCCCTCCCAGGAGAGAAGTCACGTCCAACTTCCCCCATCAGGGATGGGGTGGGGTGCAGTGATTTCCAAGAAGATCCTGGGCTGCAGACAGTCAAAGCTGAAGGTTGTTGTCTTACAGAAACCAAGCCCTGCTGTCCCGGCAGTCCTGATCTCATCATTTCAATCAGCCAGACCCCTTTCCCACCCATCTTGTGACAGCTCTCCTGACTGAGCCTCCCAGCCAGCTAAGTCCCAAACCAGCTTTTGCATAGGAGGCACAAGTCCTGCTGCCGGAGTTCTAATCCTGATTCTGTGGCTCACTTGCTGCGTCACCCTGGGCAAGTCACTGAACCTCTCTGTGCCCTGCTTTCTAAATGTGTGAAATAAGCATGTCAGTAATAGTAGCCTCTTTGGAGGATCTGGTAACGGTTTGTGCTGCTACGTGGCAGAAGCTCATCAAGGCGACCTGTCCACAAGCCTGGTTGTCTTAGCAACCCATCTGCCCTTCCCAGGCCTGGATTCCCCTTCTGTAGAATGGGTATGAGCAGGGGTATAGCGCTGAGAACAGAGCATGGACTTTGGGGTCAGACTCAACTGCTTTCTAGTCCTGACTCCATCACCCAGGGGCTTAGGGGCCTTGGGAAAGCTGCTCAAACTCTCCTAGCTCAGTTTCCTGCATCCACAAAATAGGTATAACCAGCACCCTTATGATGTTGTTCCCAGAACTTAAGGATATGCCCCAAGAGAGGGCAGATCTGGGTGAGTGGCTCGACCCATCCTGATGGCATTGGGGCCCCTCCCCTTCTCCAGGCCTTGTCCCTACCCTTGCTGGGCCATTGCCCCCCTTACCTCCCCCAACTCACTCCCTCTGTGTCTTTAGGGCTACCATATGCTCACTCAGCCCTCACCCCGTGTTGGTCTTCTGTGCCATGTCACATATGGTCACAAAACCAGTGGCTCAAAACAACACCCATTTAGCGTTTCACTGTCTCCATGGGTCAAGGGGTGGCACACTTGGCCGGTCCTCATGCACAGTCTGAGGGGGTCGGCTGGCGGCACCCCAGACTGGAGGTTCAGTGACAGGGTGTCACTGAATTCACTTGTGGTGTTGAAAGAATTCTCTTCCTTATGACTGTAGGACTGAGGTTCCCATTTCCTTGCTGGCTGTCAGGTGGGGGCCCCTCAACTCCAAGACATCACCCCAGGTTCTTCCCCTATGGCCCCCTTCATGGGCCCCTCACACTTCCATGTTCTCTACAGTTCAAGCATCTGACTTCAGGAAGGGACTAGTCTCCTTTAAGGGCTCACCTGATTAGGTCAGGCCCACCCATACTCAGGAAGGGATTATGTGGAGTGTGCATACCAGGGGATCAGGAATCTTGGGGGACCTCATAGCACTCTGCCTCCTGGAGCCCTTGGGAGCCCCAGGAGGAAGCCTCCTTCTCACCCTCCAGTAGATAGGAAACTGGGGCTCCAGGTCACACAGCAAATGCCTAGAGAAGAAACAACTGGGGGCAAGCCTCAGATGGGCACAGCCTTCTTTTATAGATGAGGGGACTACTGTATTCTCTGTAGCCTTCTAGGGTCTAGCAGAGTCCACAGGTGAGAATCACAGGAGCAGAATTTAACTCAAAGGAAGAACATTCTAGCAACTGAAGGGATTGCACTGATGGGTAGTGAGCGCCCCATCATCAGAGGTGTATGAGCGGAGGCTGGCTGGCCCATCAGGAAGCCTGTGAAGGGGAGCCCAGGTCTGCTGGTGCCAGTCCCCGTGCGTCTTCTTCCAGCTCAGTCTCTCAGACACGCCTTTCCATCATATCTTCCTGCTGGAAAATGCGGAGCCCAGCAGGGGATCAGAGCTGGCCCGGATATAGCTCCTGACTCCGTGGCCTCTGTGACTGGGTCTGGGATGGACACGAGAACCACCAGGGCCTGTAAGATGTGCTTAGACTTTGCCGGGCTGCTGGAGGAATCCGCTGTAGAGGGGGCCACCTGGTACTGCCGGCAGCTGTCCCACAACCAGCACCATGGGAGCACAGTCCATACGGTTTGTGGGGCCAGAGGACATCGGGGTCCCTGGATCAGGCCACACCTGATGCCAGGACTCTGCACCAGTCAGCGAGGGAAACTCCCTGCTGCTGAGGCCATTTTGAGCTGGGCTTTCTGTCACTTGTGCCAAAGCACCTGGAGCTGAGGCACCGTCTTGCTCCTGAATGCCAGCAGCCGCCCCTCAGGGTCCCCCACCTTCTGTGCACCCCTTCCAGCTAGCCCCAGCCTTTGTGTAGCCAGCGCAAGCTGTCTTAGCACAGCTGACCCCGTCCGCTGGAGAGAAGGTCTGCCCTCCTTTGCCTGGCAAGGCCCCTCTGCACCCCTGCACCATCTCCTTGGGCTCTCTGTCTTCTGCTCTGCCCCGCAAACCCTTCTCTAGCTGTCAGAGCAGCTCTCAGACGCCCCCACAGGGGAAGGCCCTGCGTTCCCGTGGGCCCTAGAGCCGCCTCCTGCTAGGCCCCAGGCTCCCCTCTGTCCCCACATCGCCCAGGCGTCGTGGTGTGGCTGTTCTCACGGCCTAGCACGCCAGCCACGGGCCTGTGCTCTCCAGCCAGACAGCCTGCCAGATCTTGGCTCTGCCTCAGTCAGGCCGCGTGACCTTGAACATGTTACTCTACCTCTCTGTGACTCGGCTGCTGCACCTGCCAAATGGGATCCTAATGGCACCGATGTCACAGGGTCCCCGAAGGCAGTATTGAGTGCTGGCCGCCACTGTCCATCCCCTCTCTCCCCATGGAGGCCAGGAGGCCCCGCGTGTCACAGGAAGAAGAAGGAAGCAGGCAGGGGTGAGGACGGAAGTCTCCCCCTCAGAGGGACTCACGGCCTCTAAGTACAATGAATGCCCAGGGTAAGGGGCTGAAGAGAGATGTGGCCCGTATCACTGCCCCCCACACCCCACCCTCTGAGTCACCCGCTGATGCGGGCCGATGAGCCTTATCGCAGGCCTAGGCGTGGCCAGGGATGGTCTTTGAGGTCCCTGGGTGACATCAGCTCTGACCTCATCCGATGGGAAGCCTGGGCCTGAACAAGGGTCAGGTGACAAGGTAGAGCCTGCCCAGAGTCTGAACAGCTTGGCCTGAGGCCCAGGGCCCAGCGCCACCGTCCGGCTCCCCGCAGAGGTGGAGGTGCGGGGTGGGGGTGCCCTAGGGCAGGCTGACCCCGGCCCAGCCCAGATCCGGCCCAGATGCACTCAATTCCATTCTGATCCCTGTAGATGACATTGTCCGACACCCAGGGTGCACCAGCCCTGGGGAGATGAGACTGTCCCCTCTCGGCAAGGGGCTGCCATCTGGAGCCTGGTCAGGCATGACTTAGATGGCAGTCAGAGTATAACCCGGAGCAAGGGCACTGTTCACAGCCAGAGCCCCACCCACAGGTGCAGGACCTGGAGCTCCACGGAAAGTATCCCCTTTGCTCCAGAATGTTGGGGTGTCCCCCAGCAGGTGCTGGTCCCGAGCGCACAGAGAAGGCAGGGTGCAGCACCAAGATGCCCTCCACTGGCTCTTGCTGTCCTGGCCTGCCATGATGCCAGGCCCCCTCCCTCCAGAAGCTGACATGCCTCTGTCCCTGGGCTACGTTTTGTTAGAGGCACCCATGGCAGGGTCTGGGGTCCTCGTTACATGGTTCTGAGGGCCTCCAGTCCCCACAGATCCTCTCCCCTCCTTCTAGAACCCTCTGGCCCTGCTGTGTTGTGTGTCCCACATCACATGGGCTGACCCCAGCCCAGTCACTGGATTCAAAGGTTCGTTGAGCTCTCCGCCTGCGGTCATGTTCTCCGGGGAGGCCCGGCGTGCGGTAGGTATGCTCATGAGTGAGCGGGTCAGGCGGCTCTCTGCCTACTTCAGTATCTCAGCCCCTGCTCCCGAATCAGGTTCCAGGACTTTCTGCCAAGCTCAGGCACTAGTGCCGAAGCAGTTGCTTCCCCCCCCACAACCTGACAGAAGAGCAAATGCACACCTGCTGAGTAGCAGAACTTCTTGTGGAAGCCCCAGGCCATCTTACCCCGGGTGCCCTCCAAGGAGTATTTTATTGGGAGCCATGTGGGACTTGCTGTCAGGACACTGGCTGCATCTTCTTTCTGAGGCTCCCTGGAAACCCTTCTCTCCTCCCAATGGTGAGAAATGACAGGCTGCTTTGGAGCAATGGGCTTGTTTTCATCACATGGACATCGTATTTCCCTCTTTGCCCTGGCTACTAGGAAGCTCAGAGCCACATTTATGGGCCTGCACCAAAAAATATCACTTCATGGTAAGAATTTTATCAATTGTATCAACCTCACCTCTGGCTCTCCATTATTTTTCTACCCTTTTTTTTGTTTGTTTTGTTTTTTGTTTTTTTTTGTTGTTGTTGTTTTGTTTTTGCTTTGCTTTGTGTCTCTCTTCTCCTTTTTATTTGTCCCTGTTTGTAAAGAGCCTTAAGAATGGGTAAGGGGGAGTAAATAGACATGAACAGATGATAAATTTATGAAGACAAAATAGCCTCCCAGCACTTGCAGGAGATGTCAGAGGGGCCAGCCGGAGCGAAGCAGAGGGCCTGACTGGGTGCCTGGGCCCGACAGTCCAGAAACCTGGTCTGAGGAAAGGAGCCTCCTGTCCCACATATGTCCTGATGGCAGCAGAGCCTCCGCCAACCCTCGGAGCGTCCCCCTTCAAGGAACATGCACCCACAGGAGGACAGGGCTCTGGGAGAGACTCAGATTCTGGGGAAGGGGTTCCCAAGCCAGCGCAGACACTCCTGGGGGTGTCCTGGTCTGTGGAGCAGGAGGCCGGAAGCAGCTGTGGGGCACTGCTCCCACCGTCTCCCTGGCAGCTGCCCCCGACATCTGGAAAAGGACTCCCCCCTATAAGCCTATAGAGCACTCTGGGCCCCCCGCCAGCGCCTGCTCGCTGTGGCCTCCAGGAGCCCAGCCACATCAGAGGAGAATAAAGACAACCCCAGGGACCACCCTGCTTCCAAGTGCGGGAGGGAAGTTTGTATGTGTCCTTCAGCTCTGACCCTCAGTTTCCCCATCTGGACAAGTAATAAATAGTCCATGGGCCAGGTGGTTGTAAAGGACATAGGTGGCCATTGGGGGCAGTGTGGTCTTGAGGGAAGAGCTCGGACCCGACTGGCAGAAAGGCCCAGAGCTGAGTCCCAGCCTGCTGTGACCTTTACCTTCTGCAGCCTTCCCAAAGGACCTTAATACCAGTCTCCTAGGTGTGTGAATATTGAATCAACGGAGGCAGGCACGGTCCCCCAGGGCCCAGAAGCACCAGTGGCTGTCACTCGTAGGCCACAGAGGGTCGTACAACTCCCGTCTGCAGTAGTAGCCAGCCTGGAGCCCCTCTGGAGACTCAGTTTCCCCATCTGTACACAAAAGGGAGAGGAGAAATGAGTTCTTGGCCTCACCTGAAGGTCTCTGCTCTTCTGGGCACAGTGGCATCCAGGCACCCAAGAGCCCTGCCCTGAGGGGTGGACGTCTGCAGTATGATATGTCCACCCACTCCCCAAAGGGCACACTCTGGGTCATGATGTCCCCCTTATGTGGGCCCCTCCTTCTACCCCCGAGACCTGATCCCACCCTGCAGGAAATGCAAACCAGGAGACCTGGCCAGGGGTGGGGGCTGCCAGGCCCAGCCCAGCCCGGGGTCCCCAACCCCTGGCATTCCAGCTTATTCCAGGGAAGGGCCTGAGATGGTCCACGTCTTCAAGGCAAAATGCCATTTCCAGGTTTTTTGAAGCTGAATATATGTGTCATATTGCTCTTATACTAGGAGAAGCCCCACCTCCCTTCGCACCCGCTGCCCTGTTGTCCTTCACCTCCGTGGTCAAGGCCACTGCCTCTTCCAGACCCCATGGGTGCTCATGCCCCAGGGCCCCCAGCTCTTGCCCCCACGACCTTCACAGTCGGAGCCACTCCCTCCAACACACCTGTCTGGCAGGGCCTCACCCTTCCTGACCTGTCAGCGGTGCCCAGTCTTTAGGGATGGGACCCACCCCCAGCCCCATCCCTGTCCCCCTGTTGCCTGTCCCTCCTTTGGGGGAAGGTTCCTAACCTGGGTGTCCATAACCTGAATGAGAACACATGTCCTTATTTTCG
This sequence comes from Mellivora capensis, assembly GCA_004024625.1. Classification (NCBI taxonomy): domain Eukaryota; kingdom Metazoa; phylum Chordata; class Mammalia; order Carnivora; family Mustelidae; genus Mellivora; species Mellivora capensis. The sequence continues at coordinate 78,352 of PISX010001800.1, read as the reverse complement.
CTAACACCTCCCCCTGAAGCACATTTCCTTCACTGGCAAAGTAGGCTGGAGCCACAGAGCCACCCGGCACTGTCACCGAGAGAATGCTCGTGTCCAGGCCACGCTGGCTGCTGCAGCACCCCCTCCCTCCCAAGTATGCCTTCTGCTCAGCACTGCCTGGAAATCTTGGCTGGTGACCCGCCACTGGCCAGATGTTGTCACTGAACACACTCACGGAGAAGCCCGTGTATAGATCACGGACTGATTTGTCGTTCTGTGTACTTAATGCCCGTGTTCTGGTAGTGCCGTATTCCTTCTAACGCTGTGCAGTTTGTTTTAAGCATTTAAAAAAAAAGGATCGTGTTGTGAGCCAGCCTTCCCAGGCATTACAGGGTGAGGACCCCCAGGTCCAGGGTCTGCACATATACGTTTTCTCGTGTGCAATGAGTCACCACTCTGATTTGCCTCTGCTTCCGGAGCCTCTAACCAGGCAGTGGCCAGCTCCTGGGTTGCCCTCTGCCAGCCCCCAGCCCTGTTGCTGCCTGCATCACCCACCCCTTCCCTGGGGTCCTCCCAGCAATCCTGGGAAGGAGCAAAGCACTCTTCATTGTCCTTCTGTGCAGGGGGAAACTGAGGCACAGAGCTGTAACCCACTCCCAGGGTCAGAGAGCACAGAGAGCTGGGACTGGAACCCCCAGGCAGACAGAACTGTAAGACATGGCAGACAGATGGTCACATCCTCCAAGCTGTAAAGAGTGAGGACAGAAGTCAGGCACAAGGTCATCCCTTCTGGAAGGTTTGTCCCCAGTGGAGGTGGGAAGCCAGGAGGGGTGACATCTGCCCTCCAGCGCTCGAGCTGGGGGAGGAGAGCACACTGGGGAGGAGAAGCAGGGAGAACCGACTTGCCCACGTCCCTGGGGAGAGGAGTAGCTCCAGTCCTTGGAACCCTGGACACGGACAGGGCTGGTAGGACTCTGGGAGAGACCGAGGCCTGTGCCTTGGGGTCCCCTCCACCCCGCGGCCGAGCCCCTAGGGCCCGCCAGCTGACCTATATCCCGCCTTTCCCAGACCAGGCAGGCTAGTCCCGCCACTGCCTCTGGACGGGTGGGTCCAGGCCGGGAAGGCCCGGGGCGGGGCTGGCGGAGGGGCCAGGCCGCCACTCTAAGCGAGGGCGGGCCGCGCGCGCCTTTAAATGCGCTGGGCCGCGAGCGCGCTGAGCTTCTGCCCAGAAGCAGCGGGCGCCTCTGAGGTCCGCGCGCCCGGCATGTCCCTGTGGCCCCGCGGCCCGCAGCCGCCCGGCCCCCGCCGATCCCCCGCGCTGCCGCCCGCCCCCGGTGCCGCCGCTATGCCGGCGCGCGCGCTGCTGCTGGCCGCGCTGGCCGCGCTGGCGCTGGCCCGGGAGCCCCCGGCGGCGCCGTGTTCCGCGCGCTGCGACGTGTCGCGGTGCCCGAGTCCCCGCTGCCCCGGCGGCTACGTACCCGATCTGTGCAACTGCTGCCTGGTGTGCGCGGCAAGCGAGGGCGAGCCGTGCGGCCGCCCTCTCGACTCGCCCTGCGGGGAGAGCCTGGAGTGCAAGCGGGGTGTGTGCCGCTGCCGCTGGGCAAACGCTGTGTGCGGCACCGACGGGCACACCTACGCCAACGTATGCGCGCTGCAGGCGGCCAGTAGGCGCGCGCTGGAGCTCTCGGGGACCCCCGTGCGCCAGCTGCAGAAGGGCGCCTGCCCATCGGGTAAGCGCTCTGCCGGGGCAACGGAGGGGGCGGGGATGGGGTTAAACGTGCCCCCAGAGGAAACTGAGGCCCAAAGTCCCAGAAGTCGTGAAGGGTAAAACCCGGTGCCCTCCTGATCACCCAAGGGGTCTGGTCTAGCTCCTTCCTTCCCTATGTCTCTCTGGCCTGGTCAAAACGTACCTGTCTTGTGTCTGGTTTTGGCTGGTCCCATATTCCTGCTCCGTCCTGAGGCTGGCTGGGAAGCAATCTTTCCTGGGCTTGAATCTAACCCAGAACGGATGTTCTCTTGAGCGGCATTCAGTGTTTCCTTTCTTTTTAGCGGCACTTAGAGTTCAAGTCTCCAGGGGACTGCTTGGGAATGGTGAGCAAGTGTGTGGGGTCTCTGCGTGGCTTGCTGCCTCCTGGGACAGGCTGCTGAGAGGGGACTTCCTTTGTCCCTTCAGACCCTGGGACAGCCTCCCCCCACCCGCAGCTCACCCAGGACTGCTTCTTGCCGCACCGTTGGACCCCTGAGCCTGGAAGAAAATGCTAGAAAACCCTGCTGCCCCTTTATTGGCTGAGGGCACCTCTTAGGAAGTCAGTTCAGTAGGGATTCGCTTACGGTCGCCATGTGCTGGGTGCTGAGCCCCAAGTTCACGGAGATGAGTCGAGCCCTGTGTGTTCCCTCAATTTACAGCTGCGGTGGGCGGGGGGAGACGCTGACCACTGGGCCCGGCTTTGCCACGGGGAGCCTAGCTGCCTGGGGTGCTGAGAAGACGTTGAGGGTGGGGAGCATATGAACTGAATCCCACGGATGAGCATATGAACTGAATCCCACAAGCCCTCCAGGTAGTGGTAGGGAACGGTTCTCTAGGAAGGGGGAGAGCGTGAGGCCCCACGTGGAGAGCACGGAGCCGGGAACAGCTGGCATGGAATGGGGTGGGGGGTGGGGGCGGGCGACAGCCGCGGCTGGGCAAGCTGGCGGGGATGGGGGGGACGAGCGGCTACGACTGTCCTGTCATTGGCTTAGACTCCATCGCATAGGCCAGACTTCCCTGAGTTGGGTCTGGTATTCTGAAAATGAGTGTCTCACAGCCTGGAAAGTTTGGGAGCGTAAACACCATCCGTGCGGTGCTGATTCACACTAGCTTTGAGTCTATCAGAAGTTCTGAGAGAACCTGCAGGGAGGAAAACACAGACACACACACACAATCATAAAACCCACGGTTTTCCTGGCAGAATGCGTATGCGCGCCTCCGGGCACCCTGGGGTTCTGGGGAGCCCAGTCTGGGAAGACTGTGTAGGATTAAGTGTGATTATTTGGGGGAGCCAGTGAGGGACTTTAAGGAAGGTGAGGGTGATAGGGTCAGATCTGTGTTTAAACTGTGCCCTGGAGAGCTAGGGGTGGGGGCGGGGTGCCCTGTGGAGTGTCTGAGACGGGCGTTGGCATTGAATGAGTGCCCGCTGTGGCCCATCTGCCCAGGGGCTTGGCACCGGCTGCCCCACTTCAGGCAAATGGCTCCGAGAGACAGCTTGCTTATGTCTATCGGGCCCCCAACCCTGACTCCTTCACGTGAGGGACACTACTAGAATAAGGCTTCAGGGCTGGGGAAGGGAGGGTCCCAAGCATTTCAAAACACACATTTGTAAAGCACCTTGTTTGTGTGTCCAGCTGGCGACATGGGGCCCTATCCGTGCCCGGGACAACCTTGATGTGGGGGCGGTAAGAAGCCGGGAGGAGCCTGACCCCAGACAAGTGCAGAGGTCAGTCGGGAGGCAGGAGGGGGCTGCCAGCACAAGGTCACGGACTGGGGCTCTCACGTGGGGCCTTAGACACGCTGCAGACCCTGGTTTCCTCTTCTGCAGGTACAGGTGCCAGGGAGAACCGTGGCAGGGATCGTGAGCCCTGTGGGTACATTAGCACCCTTGGCAAATGACTTATCCATGTTAGGACCCCCACCGTGTCTGGTCTACCCAGCCAGGTCGGCTTCCGTGCTGAGCTGCGGAAGGTGAGCCAGAGCTCTCCCGGCAGAGGATGGGGCGGACAGGAGGGACCAGAGCAAAGCAGAGGCAGAAGGAGCAGCCTCACAGGCGTAGGAGGCCACAGCCCTGACCTGGCCAGAGCCCCAGGGGCAAGGGCCCCGGGAGGGATCTGGGGCCTGCGAGAGGCGGGTGGAGAGGCCTCGGTGGTGCAGGGCTGGGGTCCGTGCCCATGGGGCACGTTCTGGTCTCTGTGGGCCCGCCCTCACTCCTGGGGCCTGTGCGGTCAGCGTCACCCATGCTCGAGGACCGCAGATACCAGGTTTCTGCCAGCTCCCTGCGCTAAACCCAGTCCGTAGGGAATGGCTGCTGCACCGGGGTCTCTGGCTTGCACTGTTTACCTGCCTCTGCCAGTCTGGCCCTTCGCACGGCACAGGTGCACTCAGGGAGGAAAAGAGCAGTCAGGTGATCGGCGAGGTCACCAGGCCAGGAAGCAACCGAGCCCGGCCAGGACACTGCTCTGGCTGGCTCTGAAAGCTGCGCTATCACGGGGCCCAGGCTTTCTTCTGCAGATGCGCGCAGCAGGGTCCCCAAGCTCCAGAGTCTTGGTCAGGCCAGGGTCCCTGGCTCCACACGGTTCAGCCTCCATTGAGTATCACTGGTAGCATCGTCCACTCTGCCCCTGCCCTCCCAAGGGTCTGGCCAGAGGTCGGTGGGTGATGTCACATGTAGCGTCCAGCAAGGGGCTGCCCATCCCAGGGTTTCCCACATAGAACTCCCACCGGCTTACCATCCTTCACCACGGCCTGCCTTCGGATGTCCAGGTGCTGACGATGGGGCTCCAGTCCCCAGTGCCTGGCTCGTCCCTGGGCAGGAATCCTGTGTCTCTGCTGGCTGTGGTCCTCAGCCGACAAGTTTAGGCCACACGTGTTTGTCAAGTCACCTTCCCCTGGCTCCTTACTTCCACCCACAGGTGAGCCCTCAGCTCCCCCTGGAACCTGACCCTGAGCCATTCTTGCCCCACCTCCCTCATCCTTCCACACAGTGGCCCCAATAACCTAGATCAATCCATTCTGCTGGTCCCCAGCAGGACTGCCCTCAGCAGCTCCCCAGTGCTGAATGACCCACGAGGCCCTGTGCTCTCTGGCCCCTCCCACCCCATAGGACCACCTCACCCTCCGTGCTCCTACCCACTCACCTGCTCCCTGCCACAGGGCCCTTGCACGTGCTGTGCATGCAGCCTCAGATGCCTGTTCCCTCACCTTCATGGAACCACATCCTCATCTATCTGGGCCTAGATGTCCTACCACCCCCGAGCTGCCTTCCCTGACCACTACGCCCAGGCAACCACTTCCTCACACCATGAGCCCACCCCAGGGTCCCTGCAGACCCTCTCTTCACCAGTGGGACCAGGCTTCTCTGCCGTATCTCTCTTTCACCAGCTCTGACCCTCACAGGGTGGGGGTCTGGCCTTGATTCTTTACCAGGCCCGCTCCAGCACCTGGCACACAGTAGGGACTGTGGAGTGAATGGATCATCTGTGCGACAGGTGAATCCCCTATGACCCTTGCACCCTCGGACCGTCCTTGCCTGCCCCTTAGGGAAGAGGGCTCACTACCCTTCCAGGAGCTCTGTGGAGCCCCGTCTCCACGGGCGGCCGGGCGACTGGCTGGGTAAACATAGAGATGAATGTGCTCAGCGTGTCTGTAGGGAGAGGAGGCTTCCTTGTTCCCCTAAGCAGAGCCCTGTAACCCACAAGGCCTCCCTGCCCCCAACTGCAGACACATAGGTCTCTGCACACACAATTAATTCAAAACTTAGAGCCCGAGGGCAGTTTACAACGGGTGTTCGATAATCTGCCTGGATTGTGCAAGCCCAGTGCAGGTTCCGACAGCGTCTCTCCCTGTTTTATTTATTTAAGAGCTTTGTTCAGTGTTTGAGTTATAATCCCCTTTGTGGCTTCCTGCGCATGTCTTGGAATTCAGCCACGGGGACCAGGCAATGTGACGCTTCCCGTCCTTCTCCGCCTGCCCACATGCTGGACAGCAGAGCCAGGAGCCCCATCAGAGGGGGGAGCGGAGACCGGCATCCTCAGGAGACAAAGAGCCACCGAAGGTTTATGGGTAACAGGTGTGCAGAATACAGATGGGGTCCAGCCAGTGAGAGGGAGGCCAGTGCCCTGGGCAGGGAGAGCTGATGAGACCTAAGGATGTCTGACAGGGGCTGGTCGGTGGGCTGATCAGGTACGGGGGGCACCCTGGCGTCTGTGGCAACAGACTGGCTGGTAAGTGACCACGTCCATGCGTCCGTGGCAGGCACCTGGTTAAGTGGGTGGCATGTTCTGCCCTAGGGTCTGAGTATCACCTCCTCCCAGGCCTTGCTTTGAGGAAGAAAAGCCATCAGGTTTACCAAGGTCAAGGGTGAGACACCAGGCTTGTCTTCGGGCTGTCAAAGCCTTACACGTGCATTATTTAGGTCTTGTTGTCATGGCCCTCTATAAGAAAAAGCTCAGCCAGGGCTGGACCTACCTCGGTCCTAGTGGGTCCCGGTAGGTGGTACCTAGTGGGTAGTCCGGACCTACCCCAGTCCCGGTGGGGAGGGACAGCTCTGCCCGAGCCCAGGACCCCTGAGTCTCCATCTGCGGCTCTGTACGCCGGGCCGGCATCCAGTGCCTTGAGAAAGTGGCTTTCCTGTTTGATTTTGATAATGGTGTTAGATAAACTAGTAAGAAAGAGAATAAAGTCACAGACCCCTTGTCCTCAGCGCAGTGAAGATGTAGCTGGGACGTACATGAATGTGCCCTAAACTGAACACCATGTCTAGTGTAAGAAGGAGCCAGAGAACCCTTGGAATTATGTAGTGCCCAACGTGCCCAACTGTATGCTTCAGCCCCTGTAGTGCATGGTAGGCAGAGCCAGAACTGAGACTCAGTTCTGTTCTCATGTCCAAGTGCTCAGCGGTGAGTCCCAGCTACCCCATCTGCAAGTCTCCTAAGCTCTCTGCACCTCGGATTCATCTGTGAAATGGGACCTTTCTGGCTGGGTCACTGGACAATCAGTGAGATGAGGCATTAAAGCTAACAAACTTGAGTATGAATAGACCTCAATACCGACGAGTAGGTGTTTCTGACATAAATGGAATTTGTGGGAGAGGAGAAATAGTAGAGGAAGGAACATGCTGGAAGGCAGTGTTCGTGGAAGGGCTGCCCCGTGTCCAACGGAATTCCACGGACCTTGTTCAGTGCACGACCCAGCCGGGGAGCCTGGGCCCAGTGGAGTCAGCCGCTGGACCAGTTAGGGCAGGGAGGGTTTCTTGTCGGAGGAGAGCCATGGGCTGACCCCACCTGGCTTCCAGGCTACCCAGAGTCCTGGGTACCCTTTCGATAAAGGTCAGATAAGCTGGTGGCAGAGCCCCTCCTCCATGAGGCTGCCACATTAGAAGACCCAGACTGACCCCAAGTCGAAGTTTGGCCAAGCTGGGAGCCCCTGGGCAGGACAACCCATCACTGGCTAAGGAGGACCAGCCCTGAGCAGAGGAGGCACCTGGGGTCAGCGTCAAGGGACCTGGCTCTGGGCCTTCGGGGGTGGGTCTCCTGGTCTGTGAAATGGGCAAAGATCCTGCCTCGCATAAGGGCTTTGAGACTTCACTGGTCTCATAAATGCCCGAAGCTCCCTGTATGCGGCTGCTGGGCGGGACTCATGCGGGCAGAGCCCTGCATCCAAGGGCTGGAGCCTGGGGCAGAGGGCCACAGACAGCAGCACCTTGCCCCCTGGGAGCCACAGTGGGATCTGAGACCCCTGTTCCTGGCTGGGTAGGGAGACTGTCACCTGGGGACAGGCAAGTTTTCAAGAGCAAGAAAAACACGGGGAACTGTTCCGGGAACTAGTTAAACCCGGGAGGCGGCTCCTGGGGCTTCAAAGCCTGCCCCTGGTGGGCAAATAGGGCCTTTGGTGGGGGGCGCTGGGGGCCGTGGAGGGGCCCCTGAGACGGTGCATTTGTCCCCACAGAGCCTTAATGCACTCCTTGCTCATTCATGTGTTCTCTCCCTGCTCCCTGCTCAGTGCTATGGAATGGGGGTGTCCAGGCCATGGGGACCATCAGAGGGACATGCCTTGGGAGGGGTCATGAGGGGCCGTGAGGCCAGGGGGTGAGAGCGGTCACTGAGCCTGCCAAGTTGGGGTAGTCTCCCCAGACAAGTTGTGCTGGCCCCGGCTTGAAGGATGAGGGAAGGGGCATTCCTGACAGAGGGAACCGGAGTTGGGGGTCTGGGGGAGAGGGGCAGCAGGTGAGGCTGCAGATGCAGATGGAACCCAGATGCCCGGGTCCCTCAACGCACTGATAAGATGTTGTCATCTGGTCTGCAGGCTGTTTAGCATTATGGACAGATGGGCACAGGTGGGGCTTTGCGGTCATCTGCAGACGGCCCTCCCATCCCAGTTCATAGCTAAACACTGGGTTAGACAGGTGGGGACTTTTCTGATAGAATAAGGGCAGTGACCTCAGAGTTAGAGTAACAGAACTGGGTCTCAGTCCCAGCTGTGCATTATGTGCTGGAAGGCTAGTGCATACAGTTGGGCAGGCTGTGCACTGCACAACTCCAAGGGAAGCCAGTCACACTGTGATCTTTGTTAAGAATGGTTTTGCACAGTGCACAGCCTATCCCTGAGCTCTGCGGGTGCAAGAATGTTGGGGCGGAGCCCAGAAGCCCAGCTTCTCTCCCTGCTGCCCCTGGTCCCAGGCGCTCCCATCCTGGCTGTGCCCCTTCCTCTCCCCGGAGGCGCCACAGGACACCTGGCCTTGATTGCTTCGCCCTGTGTCAAATTCCTCCCGACTAGAACTTCCAAAGCCTGTGAATTACAGTTTATTTTTGAAAACAAAACAAAACAAAATGCTAACAGCTGAATCTGGTCGAGACTGACTGTTGGCTTCAGAACTTTGGCTGGAGGATGGGGTGGGGGAGGGATTGTCAAAACCCCAAATAAACAGAGTCTGCTTTCCAGCCGTGGGGCCCAAGGTTTTCATGTGGAAAGAAGCGGTGGGAACCGAGTCCTCCCTGCCCACTGATTCATGGGGTGATTCATCTGTGTGTGGGGAGGAGGACCAGGAAACAGGCCCTGCCCCGCCCCACCATCCCCCTCCCCACCACGGTTGGTCTGCTTAAAGGGACAGGACCTGGCAGGGCCCAGGTCCCCAGCTGGCTGACCCTGGAGCCCCACTGGGGTGCCCCAGGCCCTGGCTCAGGTCAGGCTCAGGCTCTGAAGTCCCTAGAACTTGGCTGGAGGCATCGCTGGGCTTCCCTCTGCCCCATCCGCTGTCACCCCTGGGCTGTGCCTGGCTGGTCACTTGAATGCCCCACATGAGAGGGCGTGCCATGGGCAGGGCATTGTGCTGGGAAACTCTCCCGGAGGGAGAAACTCATTGTGCTGGGGGCCTGCCTGGAGGAGGTGGGATTTGAGTTGTTCCCCCAGACAAGCTGGAGCATCTTGCTAGGGAGCGGTGGGGAACGGTCTGTGTGGGTGAGGCACAGGGAGGCAGGTGATAGAGCAGAGACTTAGAGTAAATGGCCCAACGGGTTACACAGAGGGGGCGGGGGATGGGTGACACCTGATGTGGCCCTCGGGGACTGCCCGGCCCAGCACAGCATGGTGGGCACGCGCCAGGGTGAGCCCAGCACATGTGGGAGAGGTGCAGACCCTGCCAAGCGCCCACCCATGGAAGGGAGAAGGGCCCGGAGCAGGGATCCTCTGTGCCTGGGGCCACAGGAATGACCTGGTGAGGAGTGTCCCGGTCCCATCAGAGACCAGAACCCGGACAAGCCAGCAGTTTCTGCGGCTGGTTTCCTTCCCTCTGCCTGGAGGCAAGAACAGGGTTTGGGCTCGGGGTAGGGGGACAGAGTTGGCCTTAGCCCCCAGGCTTCGCCTGCAGAGGTTCGGGGACAATTGGCAGTCCTTCGTGGAAATCAATGCGTGGGACAGCCCCTGGGGCCCTTGTTACTGTGAGCCCTGAAGCTCAGATACCACCCCTCCAAGGGTTTTGCCAACTGAGGGGGGAAGGCTCCCAGGCAGGGTAGCCCCTGGCCGCCTGCAGTTGGGTGGGCAAGGGGCTGGCTGACAACAGGTCCTGTCTCCCAGACGAGCTCCGGCCACCCCCCCACAGGCCGCCTTTGGTTTAGGCTGACCGCTAGTGGCCTGGGCCCCTGTGTCCTGAGTCCCTCGCTGAGAGGCAGATGTCACAGAATTGGTGGGTGGGGCCTCCTCTCCACCCCTGACCTTGGAGCCTAAGGCAAGCCCTCTCCTGACCCACCCAGAGTCCCAGTCTGGGCATAATGGGGAGTCACTGCATGGGTGGGGGGCACAGGGAATGGGTGAGGGGCCCCTAAAGGGAAGAGCTCCTGGCCAGAGCTCACAACATGCTTCTCCAACTCGACCTGCATCTTTGGACAGGAGGATGCATCTCAGTGAGCCACACGGTCACCCCACCTTTGAGGGGGAGGCAGGAACCCCCGCCCTGGCTGCCCCCCTCAATGTGGGGAGAGTGGTCGGGATGTGGGGGGGCCTGTGACATGTTTATGGGGCACATGGGGTGGGCATGCTCACCAAGCCTCTGGACAAAACCAAAAACCAGAGTCTCACTAGATCCTCATGCCTCCCAGAGACTGAGATCAGCCTCAGCTGAGGAACTAGACTTAGCAGGCTGAGCCCTGCTGGCTCACCCACACGGGTGCTGGGGGTATGGTGGGCCCCCTGGGCAGGAGCCTCAGCTCTGCAAGTCACACTCATATCCAGTTCCCACGGGTCAGAGGGGGCAGTTGGGGAGGGGGGCATCCTCCATCTCATTTTCAGACCAGTCAAGGCTCAGAGAGGGTGAGTGGCTTGCCTAAAGCCGCACAGCTGGAGGCGGGGTGCCCGGCCAAGCCCAGCACGTGTCCAGCTCCAGCCATCCGCTCACTCGGGGACCAATCACAAGCAGCGCCGGGCAGCATGGGTTCCAGGGGTCACCAGTCTCCCGTGGTGACCTGAAAGGCCTCGGCACATGGCTGAGCAAGGGAGACCAAAGGGGTGTGGGCCCAGTGCTACCCACATCCCTCAGGCCTGTGGTCCTGGCAGGCCCTTCCCCTGCTGCTGACAGCAGCAGAAATCTGAGCCCATGAGGGTTCCAGAGGAGTTCGTGAACCGCCAGGCAAGTCGCACTGGGGCATGGCCAAGTTGGATGTGGGGCCCTGGCGACTCAGAGATCCGGAGTCCCGCAGGGCCCAGGAGGGGTTCATGCTGTGGCCAGACCAGGGGGCAAGCCAGGGGCCTCTGCTGGACCCTTGCCCGATCACTGCTCCAGCCCAAGGGCTGGAAGGACGGGCCAGAGCCGCAGGGAACGGGGGAGAGGATGGTTGCCTCATGCCATGGCACTGCTGTCTATCCGAGAAAGGGTCAGGGTCCCGGGGGCTGTCCAAGATCTAGCTCAAATGTCAGAATGTCAGGTTGCTGCCAGCAGCTGAGGGCGAGTGTCCCAGCCTGCCCGGTGACATCAGGGTGGTAACTCTGAGGGGTTCTGAGTCCGGTGGGGTCCTTCCCTGGTAGAGCAACCCCCCCGGGTGGGGGTTCGGGGTGCTGTTGGCTGTGTCCGTGTCTCACTGAGGTGCCTGGTTCTTTCTGCTACTGCAGGTCTCCACCAGCTGACGAGCCCACGGTACAAGTTCAACTTCATCGCAGACGTGGTAGAGAAGATCGCGCCGGCCGTGGTCCACATAGAGCTCTTCCTGAGGTGCATGAGCCCCTCCCAGCGGCCCCCCATTCTAGCCCTGGGGCGGGCGAAGCCAGGTGCATGTGGGGTGGGTGGGCCTCGTGGACATCGGTTCGTGTGTCCCTGGGGAGGGACACCCCTCTCTGCCTCTGGTCTGCTCACCAAGGGGAGCCCCCCGGGCTGCAGGTTTGCTAAGCAAGGGTGTCCCATGGGGGGAGGGGACAGGGTGCATGTCTGAGCTGGGAAGCACCACCGCCCTGGAGCCCGATCGGCTGTGGAATCCTGGATTCTCCTCCCAGCGCGACGTCTACTCCCCAAAGAGAAGACGCGGGCAGCAAGACGTCTCAAGTTAAGAGTGCTGCTTCCTATTGGCTGACCTCATGTGTTGGCCCCTTATGTGCGCGAGGAAGGGGCCACCAGACCACCCTGATGAGGCACGCAGGGTCTGAACCCCTCCACGCTGATGGGGAGCAGAGGGAGCCAGGCCCCGTGCCCCAGTGGACGGTCACCCTGCGGCCTCAGGCCACAGTGCTGGGGCCTTGTGTGTTTGTGCTTTCCCTGGGTGGTGGAGGCGAGCTGGTGTCGTGAGGCCAACACTGTGGTCCAAGGGGGTCCCTGGGAGGGGTGGGCATGGGACAGAATCACTCATGCCCTGATCTCTGACCCCAGCACGGGGCTCCCTGCTCACTGGGCGTGGCGCTTGCACAGTGGGAGCCCTTGTCACGGGGCGTCACCGCCCCCCGTCTCTGGAGGGCAGGGACTGTCCACTACTGCTGGTGCTCCACGGGGCCAGCAGCCAACGCCACAAGCCCCCCGTCAGAATAGCAATGCTCTTGGACCTACTGTGCGCTCCGAGCCCTGGTGGCCACTGTGCCAAACTGTGTCCCAACAGCCCCAGTGAGTGCCCACCTCTTAGAGGAGAGAGCCAGGCACAGGCAGGACTCACCCCAAGTCAGGACCGGGGGGCCCAGCCCTCCGTACTGACTGACACCCTACACCCCGAGGCCCTTTCTGCTCTCACGCATGGCTGAACCCCAGATGCTAGGCTTTGAGGTTCCCATTTCCTGGGTGGGGACTGGGAGGGATCCTTTCCAGGCTCCCAGAGCTGTCGAGGGCCCAGTTAGGGTTTGACCCCAGGTCTCTCAGGCCCCAGAGCTGACCCCTTCCTGCCCTTTCTGCAGGCTCCAGACCCCGAGACATGTCATTGAGGAAATTACAACTGGACACACTAAGTGGCACGTCCCTGGCCTTGCCAGTGGCTCAGACGGGGCCAGTGTCTTTCTAGAAGGCTCCGGGCACCGGGCTCTGAGCCAGCTAATTGCTGACTACAGCCCAGCCTGGGCAGATGGCGATGCATTTGCCACATCAGCCCATGTCCCAGGGGGCGGGTGGACAAGACCAAGTGGGCCAGATCCCAGACACAGATGAGATGCTCACGGAGCCGGGGAGCCTCCACTGTGACCCCTGACCTGGGGGAGGAGGCCGCCGGCTGCCTCGAGCCCCTCCTGCAGGCAGTGCCAGCTCTGACTGTGGGCGCAGGAGGAGGTCAGGTGCAGCCCCCGGGGGCCGCACCCAGAGCTGGGCGAGGGCGGAAGCTGACCAAGAGCATGCACAGAGGCTAGGGTCCCCCCGGGGCCCAGTGGCCAGGCTGCCTGACCCAGCCCAGTCCTTCGTGTCCCAGGCCACTGAATCTGCACATGTAAACTCATGGCCTGCTCCCGTGTGGGGGGGTTGTGAGCATTAAATCACTTGTGTCTGGCTCGGAGCACTTGGTGACGTGAGCCCCTGTCACTGGTTCTGCCCGCGAGGCAGCCTTTCTGCACTCCCTCATTTCCCTGAGACATCCCCCCGTCTCTTGTTCTTTCTCCCCTGCACAGTCCCAGGCCCTTCGGGCTACCCTTTTTCCCTCACCTCTGCTAAGTGGCCTAAGGCACTGAGGACCTGCTCCATCCAGGCCCCTCTGGAGTGGTGGAGAGGGTCCCGAGCTGTGCCTGGTGTCCCTCCTTCCTGGCATCCTGGCCGTGGCCCGGGGTCCTCTCGGCTCTGGGAAGGCTCGGGCATTGTCCTGCATCCATGAATTCTGACCTCGGACCTTTGGATCCCATGAATGGAAGCAGACGCGTGTCTGCCTGTGTCTGAGCGTGCGCCCTGCCTGCCACGGTCCAGCGTCCCCTGCTCTGAGTCCCCTGGAGGACGGCGCCGGTGCAGAATTCACGGAGTGGAGTCTGCCACAGGCACTGGGGGAGCACACACACCCCCTGCCCTGTGCCATCTTCTTCCTGTGTGGGCTGATCTGTCCTCCCGCCCGGGAAGTCACCCCCGTGGGGACCTGCCGCGGGACAGCCCCCGCAGAAGCTACGTGCCCATTAGTGCCAATAGCCGTCCTGTTTGCTGAGTGACTTCCTGCCTCTAGGCATCACACTCAGCAGGGTACGGTCCCCATTTCCTAGCTGGGAGACTGAGGCCTGCCCCCAGCCACGCAGATAGTAAGTGGGATGGGCCCAAGGTTAGAGTCCTGGCCTGTCTGGCTCCGGGGCTGAGCAGTCAGGGCTGTGCACGCCTGCCTGTCCCAACAGGCCTGATGCACATGGGCCTCCATCTCCGCCCAGAAAATTGCAAGTCACAGATGGTCGTCCCCTCTGGCTGGCTGTGAAATGGGTCCAGGAGTCAGTGAGCTGGCCAAGGCCACAGCTGGAGGTGGCAGAGCTGGGGCTGGCCCCGGGCCCGGAGACTCCAAACCCATGATCTTTCACCCGATGCTGGGCTCTGCTCCCCAGCAGCTGGTGCATGGCTGCAGCTGGCCCCACGTCCGGGTCCCCTATTTTCCTGTGTCCAGGTCCCCGCGTCTGGGCCCCTGCGTCCAGGCCCTGTGTCCAGATTCCTGCGTCCAGGCCCCCGCCCACCCTGACCGCCCGCCTGTGCTTACCTCCTCACAGACACCCTCTGTTTGGCCGAAACGTGCCCCTGTCCAGTGGCTCGGGCTTCATCATGTCAGAGGCCGGCTTGATCGTCACCAATGCCCATGTGGTGTCAAGCACCAACACTGTCTCTGGCCGGCAGCAGCTCAAGGTGCAGCTCCAGAACGGTGACAGCTACGAGGCCACCATCAAGGACATCGACAAGAAGTCAGACATCGCCACCATCAAGATCCACCCGAAAGTGAGTGTGTGTGGGGCACCTCCCCAGACCCCAGGGCCCAGAGCTGTGTCAGCCCAACCTTCCTGGGGGACACTGGGAAGAAGGGGCTCAAGTTAGACCAGAACCAGGGTGTAGACCCCCCACCCTGCTTCCCGGAGCTGCCAGGTGCAGGCAGAGCTGGGCTGTCGTCTTCCTGCCATTTTCACAGGGATGCCCTCCAAGGCCCAGAGATGCTCCCAGTGTCCCTCCTGGGCCCACTGCGGGAGATGCTGCTGTCCCTGCATGGCCGACAGAGGCTGTGGAGAGCACTGGGGCATAGGCCCCCATTCCCCCTACATCCGGTCCCCCCAGCTGGCTAGGCAGCCCCCAGCGGGGCCTCCATCATCCCCCATCCGTGCCACTGGCTGTTCCAGAAGGCCCCACAGCTCTTGGCAGAAGGGATGTCAGTGTCCTGTGATTTCAGAGGAGAAACTGAGGCTCAGAGAGGTTAGGCCACTGCCCAAGATCATGCTGACCTAAGACAGAGCTTGTCCAGTGTCATACTGAGGACCATTGGACAGGGCCGCTACAGGCCGCCCCCGCCATGAGGTCGGCAACCTGTGGGGCTGTCTGTGCTGGTGACTTTGGCATGACTGACCTTGAATCTGGTTTCTGCTCTTTCGGAATGAAACCGGGGAGTTTTGGTGATAATGAATCATTTATGAGGAGTTTCCTTCTGGTGGAGGGAGAGGAGGTTTACCCCAACGTGGACCCTTCCCCACATTTGACCCTTTGACAGTAGTTTCTGAGCCGGGGGATGCCGTGTCTGTTCTAGGGATGAGGGCAGTCAGGCTGGGGGGGGACAGTATGCTCAAGGACAGGGGGTGGCAGTGTTTGCAGTGAGGCTCCAGGTAGTAAATGCTCCTGGGCTTTGTGGGGCCTGAGCGCTATGTGGACGCCTCCCAGCTCTGTGGCAACCGCAGGTGATACAACACAGGGCTGTGTGCCAATAAAACTTTATTTACAAAACACCCCAAGGGCCATAGAATGCAGCCCCCCCCCCCGCCCCCACGGAGGACCCTGGGTCTGGCTGCCGCTAGGTCTCTCCCGTTCCCGGGGCTGTGGCCTAATCCTAGGGCAGGGTGCACCCTGGCCATCCTTGGGAGCCACAGATGCCGGTGGAATCAGTAAGGCCCATGCGCCCTGGTGCCCGCAGGCACCATCAGCAGCCAACCCTCCTCCTCGAAGCAGGATCTGCCTCTCGGTCCCTGAGCCTTTCGTGGGCCTCCGTTTCCCTGTGTCTATACTGGGAGACCAGGTTGAGCTGGATCAAGGATTACAACAGTAGGGTTCCATGTCCTCACCTGGGCTCCAAACTTCCTGCAGGACTCTCAGTCTTATGCTTCAGTCCGTGTATGATACGTTTTGGATGGTATTCACAGCGCTCATCAGATTTCAGAGGGACCCGTGACCATCGAACCACTGGGCTCCATCACCTCAGAGGCCATGCCCAGCTGGACCCTCCGGGCACCCTCCCTGTGTGTGACCCCTACAGCTGCCTGGGGAACCCATGGTTGGTCACAGAGCAGCTGAGCCCCCATTGCAAGGACCCTGGCCTGGGTCTCTCCTACTGTGTGTCAGCTGGAGGCCAGCCCAGCCTCTGTCTGAGTTGGTGACTTGCCTTGGCCTTGGCCCCTGACAGCTCTGTCCAGCTGCTCCCGCCATCCTGGGACCACCCCGCTGGGGGCCTGGCCTCAATCTGGCTCTGGTCCCAGCGAAGGCAGACAGCTGAGCCTCCTTCCCCGTGTCTCCCTTCCAGAAAAAGCTGCCGGCGCTGCTTCTGGGCCGCTCGGCAGACCTGAGGCCCGGTGAGTTCGTGGTGGCCATTGGCAGCCCCTTTGCCCTACAGAACACCGTGACCACGGGCATCGTCAGCACGGCCCAGCGGGACGGCAAGGAGCTGGGCCTCCGGGACTCGGACATGGACTACATCCAGACGGACGCCATCATCAACGTGAGTCCCTGTCCCCAGAGACTGACCCATCACTCAGCACTTCCGCTCGCTACCAAGCTCCTTCTTTACGTTCAGCAGATCTCGGGCTCCCTGTGACTTCTGCACCAGGGTGCCAGGTCTGCCAGAGGGGTTAGAAGCTGCTGCCCTGAGCCGGGACATTCAGAGATGCAGAGAGTCTCTGCCCAAGTCACCCCTCCCCCCGCCCCAGCAATCCTTTTGTCGCTGTTAGTATTGTCACTGTAGTCACGGAGTGCCCAGCCTTGTGGGTTTGCTGAGCTCCAGGCCCTTCTGGAAATGCAAGCCTTTGCAGAGTCCCCTCATGGCCGAGCCTGTAGTGAGCCTGTTAGTCTGTGCGGGGTGCACGGGTCACCCCACAGCCGTCCGTGTGGCCTCTAGGGCCTCAGTTCCCTTACCTGTGAAATGGGGGTGAAGTGAGGCCTTTCTCTGCCATTGGGGGTGAAATTCGATGACCCATCTCTGTGCCGGTCGGAACGAGGGTCGGAAGACAGAGCTTCAGGGACCCTCGGGTGGGCTCAGGGCTCAGCTCACATCAAGTTTCCTCTCCCTGCAGTATGGGAACTCCGGGGGACCACTGGTGAACCTGGTAAGTGTGCCCGAGGGCGGAAGCCTCTATTTTTCCTGGGGCTCTGCTCACATGACAGCGCAGCCTCGAGGCAGGGATGGAACCCTAAAGATGGGCCTTGAATCTGCACACCTGACGGCTGGGCTGGAGGCCCGGGAGGAGGACATGTCCCCCAAGCACATGCTGCCCTGGCCCCCTGGGCCCCCCAGAGCAGCTGGGCTGCCCAAGGAAGGAGGATGACCCAGAACAGCAGCCAGGCAGAGGCCACGGGCTCAGCAAGGACCTGGGGCAGGGGACACATGGGTCAGGGCTGCTCACTGTTCTGGGTCCCCCATCCTTGCATTTACGTGTGCACTGAGGGGTATCCTTGTCCTTTCCCAGTCCCCTTGGGTCCCCCCCAATGATCCCATGCCCATCCTGGGTGCCAGGTCAGGCTCATTCTCATCCCAGGTGAGATTTCTAGAATAAACCAGGAGTTCAGTTCAGAAATCCATTCAGCTCCTGGGGCCCCGAAATCTCGTGTGCCATCCCTACCCTGGGAGCTCCCATCCATGCTGCAGCATGTCAGACGTGAGCATGCCCGCATGACATGCAGAACAGTGAGGGGACTCTGGAGGAACCCAGGCAGGGAGGGCTTCCTGGAGGCGGGAGCACCTCATCTGGGCCATGGAGAAGGGATACGCAGGAGAAAGCGAGTCTGGGGAGAAGGCACAGCAGGAGCGGGAGGGCTCAGAGGGTGCTTCACCCTGTCCCCGAGCAGCCTGCAGGTGCTCATCGGGAACCACAGCCCCAGCACAGGTGTTCTCTGTGCCTGGTCTTCATGCTGGAGGCCGGAAAATGGGTGCACACCAGGCTGTGTCTGGTGACCCAGGCTGTGGCCTTGAAGGGGTGCAAGGCAGGTGTGGGGTGGGAGGCCAGTTCCTGGGGGACAGAGAGGGTGGGGGGCTGGGGAGCTGCCCTGGCCACACGCCCCCAGCC
The DNA here is from genome assembly GCA_004024625.1 of Mellivora capensis. Lineage (NCBI taxonomy): Eukaryota > Metazoa > Chordata > Mammalia > Carnivora > Mustelidae > Mellivora > Mellivora capensis. The sequence continues at coordinate 60,255 of PISX010001800.1, read as the reverse complement.
CCACTTCTAGAAGGATGGGTGAGAGAAGCTCCAGTCCCAGAGGCCTCATCACGCCCTCCCTAGGTTGGGGGTGTCCTCCTCAGTGGGCATTGCTTGAGGGGCAGACGGTGAGCTCACTGAGCCGGGGAGAGGACGGGCTGGATTTGGAGGGAGAGGTGAGGTGAACCCAGCGGGCCTTTCCAGATCAGCTTCAGCACTGCCCTGGGACCCCCACCTCCAGGGGCAGTGATGGCCAGCTCGGCCCTGGGAGGCGGGAGTGGATGAGGTACTCGGTACTTAGGCTCCAGGGTGACCGCTCCTCTGACCTCCCCACCCAGGACGGCGAGGTCATTGGCATCAACACGCTCAAGGTGGCAGCCGGCATCTCCTTCGCCATCCCCTCGGACCGCATCACGCGCTTCCTTGCAGAGTTCCAGGATAAGCACATCAAAGGTAGAGTGCTGCTCTGGGGGCTGCTGAGGCTGGGGACCCCTTCCTTCCCCGCCCACACCATGCCTGTCCTGAAGTCCCCAGAACCCCATACTTCTCAGCTGTGGCCTCTGTCTTCCTCCCCTTACCTCTTGGCCCCATGCACCCCTGTCCCTCCTGATGCTCCCTTTCTAGCGGTGAGGGGGGGGTGTCTCCCATCCACCTCCCACCTCCAGTGGCTTGGGCCACCAGGCTCCACTTCTCTGGGCTGCTGCAGACAGAACTGGTGTGTCCTTTCTTCCTTCCCTCCCTCCCTCCTTCTCTCCCTCCTCCCTTCCTTCCTTCCTTTCTTCCCTCTCTCTCTCCTTCCTCCCTCCCTCCCTTTCCTCTCTTACTTTCCTCTCTTCCCTCCCTCCCACCCTCTCTCCTTCCTTCCTTCCATCCATCCATCCACCTATCAACCCACCCTTCCTTCTATCCACTCATACACCCACCCACCTATCTACCCATCAGCCCTTTTATCTACCAGACACTCACCCATCGTCCCTCCCTCCTTCCTTCCTACCTCCCTCCCCTCTGCTCATCCCCAAGGACTCCTCCTTTCAGCCTGCTGGTCATGCAGCCTGTCCAGGAGGATAGTCTCTCCTCCGGGGAGTGGAGCCCAAGCCCCCAATCCTTGGAAAGCATCTTCCACTCAGCCCCATCTCCCTGTCCACGTAGGGATGTCCGGCTCTCCCTAGCCATGCCTGGATGGCCGTGAGCACCCACCTGAGGGAGGCCTAGGCCAGGCATGGCTGACTCTCCCCAGTGAGGGCCTGCCCATCACCTTCTTAAGGCTGGTGGTCACAGCTGCCTTCCAGAGGAGGGTCCTATGTCTCCTGATCTCAGGAGCTTTCCTGGTGCCCTCCACTTTCCTGCCTTTCATTTTAGCCCAAGTGAATGTCTCCCTCCCACCATTTTGTCTCCCGTGCCCACCTGGCAAGTGTCCAGACCTGGGCCACTCCACTAGTGCCACCTTCAGATTGCTTCCATGTCTTCTCCCAGCCCCTTCACCAGCAGTTCACTGAGAGCAGGGGGCTTCTGCATGCTTGCCTGATCCTCCAGGATCCCACCAGCCAAGCACACGGAGCCCAGTGCAGCCAAGACCAGTGCTGTGAGGACTGGTCATGCGAAGAACCACTGTTGAGGACTCCATTGGGCTCATCGGTGTCCCTCATGTGAAGATGGCCTGGAGAGCCAGTCTTCCCTGCAGAAGCTGAACGTTTCTTCTCTTGGACGGGTGGGGGAGGGGCGTCTAACCCCACATCTTTTCTCCTTGGCTGCTAGGAAGCTCAGAACTTAACCCAGGGTTGCACCTTCCGACCTGTCATAGATTTGGTGCTTTCTCTAATAACTGAGCTTTTCTAGTGTAATTATCCTCCCCCATAAGGGTGCCCTTGACTTTGGATCCTTTCCAGGAAATTGGTGGATCTGCCTTTTGTACAGACTGAGCTGTTGGGTGACTGTTTGTTAGAAATCAGATGATAGCGTCCCCTGGCTTCTTGCCTCACTTCCTCTCCCCTCTCAGAACCCACCAGGGGCCACCAGGGCCCGTTCCTTTGTTGGGCAGAGACTCTCCCTGTCAATGCCGACCTCACCCCAGACACCCTGGGAGACTCAGCCCTTGTCCCCAGAGCTGTGTCCTTCCCCGGGACATGTGGACTGATCAGAGAGCCCAACAAATCTTAGCTGGAAGACTGAATCTATAATTTAAAGCCCTTCTGAAATTGGTGTTCACTTCTGCTGTTTTGTCTTAATAAAATCATCAAAATACTTAAACCAGGTTAATCTAAAGTTCTTTAAAACAAGGCATCCTCAAGTTAAACCAAGGAGACATTAAGAGGGGTTTCTTGTTCCTGTGTAGGGCTATGGGGCACAGAGGGCTCTGGGGGTCTCTGGAGGGGAGAGGGGACACCATGCTGGTCCAAGGGAATCTCAGCTTCAGGCTCCAGGAGGGTTTGGGGGTTCACCCCCGGAGGCGTTTGGGTCAGTGGGGCTGGGTGGTTATGGATGTCAGGCCCTCTGTGAACGGTGGGGTCCCATCCAACCTGGGGAGTGGAAACATCACTTGTCTCCTGTCCTGGGGGTCTCTGTGGCCTGTTTGCCCAGGGAGAGCTGCAGGGAGGCACTGGAAGGCACATTCCCTGGCCTCCAGGATCGGGCAGACTGGGGACACCTGCGGGCGAGATTGTTTCCCCTGGACCAGGAGGTAGCAGCCAGAGGCAGGGGTGTGAGAGGACAGCACCCATGCTTGGAAGCCCACTGTCCCTTCTCCAAGGTGCCGGAGGCTCTCCTGAGCTCAGCTCGCCCCAACCAGTCGGGACCAGTGCTAAGCGTTCATTGGCTTTGTTGCCTCACACTGGTCCAGAGTGGTTCCCTAGCATCTGGAGCAGGAAACAAAGTCAGGCCCCCCAGCCCATCACCTCCAGGTTCCCAGCCCAGCAGGCGGGACCCTCCACATTTGGGTGATCTCCCCATGAAGGAGGAGATGCAAGGTTGTCTGCTGACCCAGAAACTCCATCAGGCCACCCTGCCCCAGACCCACTGCCCGGGGTTTCTGGAGAAGCCACATCTGGCTGAGCCTGCTGGCTCTAGGGTGCGCAGAGGGCTTCCAACCAAGGGCCCCAACGGGATGGCCTCTGCCTCACAGGGGGCAGGGCTGCACCTCTGCCCGGCCAGGGTACTGCTCATGCACAAGCACTGGAAGCTTGGGCTCTTTCCTGTTCTGAAGCGTGACCTTGGGGCTCTGGGCAATGCTGACCAGGGGCCAGCACCAAGGCTTCTGCCTGGGTCTTCTTCCTACCTCTGAGGACCTCATCCCACCTGTGGATGGAAATGTCGTCTAGGGAGTGACTCCCAGATTCCCATCTCCAGCCTGGCCCCATCTCGGAGCGCTGCACCAGGATACCCAGCTGCCTTTGCCTCAAAGACCCTTCCCAGCCGAGGGGTCCTTTCAAAATATAGGGCAGACCATGGGCCCATCTCTGCTGGGAACTGTCCTGGGGCTGCACCTGCTGGGGGTAAACACGAGAGCCACCAACCCAGCAGAGCCGCCAACAGGCAGCTTCTCCTCCCCGCCAAGCCCCAACCCTGCTGGCTTCCTCTCACTCGGGGCCATCGATCCCGACCATCGATCTTCTGTGCGGAAATGTCAGTTGAGTTCTTTTGCCCACTTTAAAAAGTTGAGTTGTTTGTGTTCTTCCCAGGTTTTGAGAAGGGTCCAGATGCATTCTGGATGGGAGCCTTTGTCAGAGAGACGAGCTGAAATGTCTCTTCCTGCTGCTTAACTTTTCATTCTCCTGATGGCGCCTTCAAAGAGGGGCGTTTTGTCAATTTCTATGAAGTCTCCTTTGCCAATTTTTTTTTTAACATGTGTGGAATTGCATCTAAGAAATCTTTGCTACCCAAAGGTCAGGACTATCTTCTACATTTTCTTCTAGCAGTTTACTTTCTGAGGTCTTCATATTAGGGCAATTATGCATTTTGAACTAATTTTTTAAGAGTGCAAAGTATGAATCAAAGTTCTCCTTTTTTTTTTTCCTGCCTTGGAGAGTCAATTCCAACACCATGTATTTTTCTCCACTGAATTGCTTTTGCCCCTTTGTTGAAAGTAAAATGAGCCCTTTCTGCCCCATCTGTCTGTCTGACCTGAATATCACTGCTCTGCTGTGTTTTCAGGTCAGGCAACATCAGTCCTCCAGCTTTGTCCCGCCTCCAACATTGTTTTGGTTTTGCATTTCCAAATGGATTTTAGAAACAGCTTGTCAATTCCTGATTTCAATTTCAATTGTTCAATGTTAAAGTTCAGTTTCCGATTGTTGTTACCAGAATATACAAGTAAAGTTGATTTTCATATGTCGATTAATCGTAAGAGATCCCATGACCTTAACAGCTTATGCTGGTAGGAATTCCTGTGGGTTCCATCAGATTTTGCACACAGATGCTTCTGCAGTCTGTGCACAGAAAGAGTTTTGCATCTTTCTTTCCAGTCTGGATGCCTTTCCTTTTGTTCTTGTCTGGCTGGAGTCTTCCTAAGATACTGAATAGGAAGGTGGTGAGAATGGATGCCTGGTGTCCTTCTTGCCCTTGGGGGAGAAGTCTCGAGGCTCTTACCCACAAGTAGGATGCTCACTCAACGTCTCTTGAAGGTGTCCTTCATCAGATGGAAAAAGTCCCCTTGAATTCATAGTTTTTCCTAGGAACAGATTGGGTTAGAAGATTTTGTCAGACACTTTTCCACACCTTTTGAGATGACAGCTTTCCTTTGTAGTCTGTTAATGTGAATTGCATTGGCTGATTTTTTTAATGTTAAACCATCCTTGAATTCCTGGGATAAAGCCCCCCCCATGGTGATACATTATCCTTAGTATATATTGCTGGATTTGATTTGCTGGAAATGTCTAAGGGTTTTTTGCAGCCATCTTCATGAGGGGTGTTGGTCTAGTATTCTCTCACAGTTTTGGGTACAGGATGATGGTTGGGTGGTTTTTAGGAAGAACACCCCTCCTGTGCCTCTTGTCTGTCCTCAGTTCTCTGCTATGACACAGCTTCACTTCTGACATCCTGGTGACCAAATGCAAGGGGATCCCCCGCACCAGCAGTCTGCCCTACCATTTCACCCAAGTCTGACACTGTCTACATGGAGAGGGTGTGAGAATCCATGGTGAAGGTTGCACAAAATCGCCCCCCACTTCAGATGCCAATCACAAGTCCAGCCTGTCGCCTGTGCTTCTGACCCACCAGCTGGAGATGTGGGGTTCCCACAGCCCCCTCCTTGGTTTTGATCATTTGCTGGAGCAGCTCACACAGCTCAGGAAAACAGCTTACTTGCTAGATTGTCAGTTAGTGTGTTAAGAGGTAGAATTCAAGAACAATAGGAGAGGTGTACAGGGTAGGTCTGGGAAAGGACAAAGAGCACCTCCATGTCCACCAACCTGAAAGCTCTCTGACTCTCCCTCTTGGGGTTGTATGGAGGCTTCGCTGTGTAGGCATGATTGGTTCAATCACTGCCATTTGTGATTATGTTCACCTCCAGCCCCTCACCTCTCCCCAGAGGTGGCATGGATGTTGGGGCTGAAATTTCGACCCCCTAATCACATTGTAGACTTTCTGGCAACCAGCCCCAACCTTAAGGTCTTCTCAAAATCACCTCGGTAACATACACTCGGAAGTCGTTGAAAGGGGCTTGTGGTATGAGTAACAGAAGACACCCTTTGCACATTTATCACTGTGAGGCTATTTCAGGGGCTGGCAGCAAAAAGATGTCCCCAGAGTGCTTGTCACAGGGAATTACAGAAGTCTTAGGGGCCATGTGCTGGGAACCATAAATGAAAACCAAAACACATATTTCTTATTATAAATCACAACATCACGGAAGTATTCACTCATTTTCAGTTTTCCAGAAGAGCTTCTGCAGAGCTGATACTATTTCTTTCCTAAACATTAGGTAGAATTCTCCCGTGGGATCACCTGGCCCTGACGTTTTCTTTGTGGGAAGATTTTTAACTACAAAATAGAGATGGGGCTTCTGTGGTTATCTGCCTCTTCTTGAGTGAGGTTTGGCAGTTTGGAAAATGCAAGAAATGTGTGCATTTTATCTGATTTGTCAAATGCGTTGGCATCAAGTTGTTCATAATTACGTCTTCTTACCCTTGCAATACTGTAGGCTCTGTGGTGATGTCTCTTCTCCCGTGCCTGATTCTGATATGGATAATTGTCTTGTCTTTTTCTTTTTTCTTCTTTTGGCTAATCAGTCTGACTGAAACCTTATTGATTTTATTGATCTCCAAGAATCAGCTTCTTCATTTGCCCTTCATTTATTTTCTGTTTTGAATTTGTTTTCTATCTCATTGATTTCTAATCTTTATTATTCCCTTTCTTCTGCTTACACTGGGTTCATTCAGCCTTCTCTTTCTAGTTCTTATGGTGAAAGCTGAAATCAGTGATGTGAGACCTTTCTTCTTCTCTGATATTGGCACTCTGGTACTATTAATTTCCCCTATGTACTGCTTTACCTGCACCTCACAAATGTTGATATGTTGTTTTCTCATTTTTATATAGTTTTAAATATTTTCTAATTTCCTTTTTGATTTCTTCTTTGAAGATGAGGTATTAAGAAGTGTGTTATTTCATTTCTAAGTTATTGGAAATTTTCTAGATACCTTCTATTACTGATTTCTACTTTAATTTCATTGTGGTCAGAGAGCATGTTTTTATGATAAGCCATTTTAATTGTGTTGAGACTTGTTTTATGGTTCCAAATAGGTAAATATTATTTCTGGGGCTGAGACACCTCCCAAGTCACAGGCTGGCAGAGCCAAGGGGATAGAGCTGCCAGCTTGGGAAGTTGTGTGTTTAAGTCTCCCAACTGGGGTCTTAGCACATGGCCAGTGCTCACTGGGCATTATTGGTTAATGTTCTCATTTATGGGGAAGGCAGGAGAAGTTCATAACAAGTTCATATCTGAACAGGCAAGTTTGGGGAGCCTGCGAGATGGAGGCTGGAGAAGAGAGCTCCACTGGCTGCTGGGGTTTGGGTGTGGGGTTCAGTGGCAGAGCAGCTGTGGGAGCTTCTGTGTCTGCATGGGGCCTGTGGGCAAGGGTGAGCAGGAAGTCACCAGAGTAGGCAGGACATCTCCAAGCCTCTCAACAGCAGCCTGGAGGACAGAGACGGTTCTATGCCTGTGACCACATGCGATGGATCCTGCTGCTTTTTGCTCCTGGGGGGAGTTTCCCACCCACCTGGCCCCTCAGGGAGGGCAGAGGCTTTCATAGTGACTCTAACAGGGTCCCGTCATGTTTTGTTCCCAGATTGGAAGAAGAGATTCATCGGCATACGGATGCGGACCATCACATCGAAGTGAGTGTCTGAGGATGCAGCCCTGCTGCCCATCCACCTTCATCCCTCCCTTCTCCTCCCAGACCCCGCCCAGCTACGCCCAGCTGCCTACAGGTGTTCCTGTGGGCCAGACACACTCAGATTCCCAAGCCTCTGCTCAGGCCAGCCCTCTGCCTGCAATACCTTTGTCTAATAGTTACCTTCAGTTCCCTCAGGACTCCATTCAGGTGCCCCTTCCTCCAGGAAGCAAGCCTTTGTGGCTGCCATAACAAATTACCACCAACTTGGTGGTTTCAGACAATAGGAATCCATTCTCTTGACGTTCTGGAAGCTAGTGGTCCAAAATCAGGGCATCAGCAGGTCTGTGCTCCCACTGGAGGCTCTGTGGGGAGAGTCCTTTCTTGTCTCTCCCTGCTTCTGGGGGTTCCAGGTGTTTCTTGGCTTGTAGCCACATCACCCCAATCATCCACACATGGCCTCTTTCTCTTATAAAAACACAGTTTTTATAAAACTCTTATAAAAAAACAGTTCTTGGATTTAGGTCCCAACCTAAGTCAGGATGACACTACTTAGATATCCATAACCAATAGAACTTTAAAGACCATATTTCTACACAAAGTCACATTCTGAGGTTCTCGGTGGACACGAATTTTGGGGGAACACTGTTCTACTCCTCTTGAAACTCAAATGGGAGGAATATCACCTCTCCCCCCTGTATAGCTATGCTTCCCTTCCAAGCATTGCACTGGTCCCAGGGGATGGAATTACCTGTTGTGCTCTGTCCCCCTCAACTTTGAATCTGAACTCCTTGGGAGTGAGAACTGTGTCCTACTCATCAGTAACACATCTGTAGTGGAGTGGGTGGCTGGAAACACTGATAGTGAAATAAAGGGTGGAGTGTGTGAGGGAAAGGAGAGAGAGGGAGAAGCAAGGCAGGAAAAACATGCCAAGTCAAGTCCAAGAGTTTGGAGAAGGAGGAGGAACATTATGTACTGTGGGGAGAACTAAAGCATGCTCAATTGATTATACCCTCAACACTATACAGTCCCTAAAATGATCATTCTTCACATTTCATCAACTCTTAATCTAGAAATTAAATCTGACAGCCATTTGTAATCCAATATACCAACCTTTCTATTAAATGTGTTCTTTCTTTCTGTCTTTTCATCCATTCACCCATCACACCATCTGTCTATCCATCCATCACACTGTCCGTCCATCCATCCATCCACCCATCTCTCCATCCATCCATCCATTGGTTCATCCATTCTTCTACCTTTCCTTCTTTCTAATCCCTCCTCCCACCCACCCTCCCATCTATCCAACACCCTCCCCTATCCACACTTCTAATCAACCACCTTCAGTAAATTTTCTCTTGAGGAGCCCATGTCAAGTGGGCAATGCTGAGAAGAACAAGTGACAACCCAGAGTGGTCAGTGGTAGGACAGAGCAGTGTCAGGGTCCAAAGGAGATGCCTCTTCTGGCCTGGGTGGTTGGGGGGAGAACGGCAGAGTTTTGTGCCACAGAGTTAGTTTAGAGGCTTAGAAAAAGTGCATACATTGTGAAACTCCTTTTTCAGTTTGGTGGAAGAACTAAAGGCCAGCAATCCAGACTTCCCATCGGTCAGCAGTGGAATTTATGTGCAAGAGGTTGTTCCAAACTCACCTTCTCAGAGGTAGGCCACCCTATGGGAAGCAGGGACGCTGGACTGGAGGAGGGTGGGGTTGTGTGGGCATGAGGCCTAGGGTGGGCCTGCTTCAGTGACCTTGCATGACCTTGAGCCCCGTCCCAGCACATGACATGGCGTGGAAGTGGCAGGTGGGATTCTGGTCTATCACCTAAGCCAAAGTCAGGCTGGAGAGATGATGTACCCCATTAGAGAATTGGCAGTGCCCTTCCTTAGCCCAGCATGTCCTTTCCTTTGGGTCTTGAGAGACAGAGTAGTGGAGAGCCCTCCCCTCCAGAGCTCAAACCCCAATCCAGCCCAACTCTCACCAGCTCAGTGGGCCCACCTGGGTCTTCCTGGGCCTGTTTCCCCATCTATAAAATGGGCAGTTTGGCCTACTCTTCCTCCCCTGAGGAGGCTTTGTCAAGATCAAATGAGACAAAGCACCATGTTCTTTGAAACCGCCGGGTACCAGAGAACAGCTGACTGTCTGCAGCACCATGAGCTGAGGCAGCCCATGGAGTGCAGGTGCCTCCTGCTTGTACGGCCAATCCAGGCCCCAGCTCTGTGTCTGGACGGTGGGTGGGCTGCATTTAGTCAGCAGTCTACATGGAGATCCCCAGAGCTGGAGGTCGTGCTCGGGGGTCCGTGAAGGGTGAGGGCAGGGTATGGGGTAGAGAGGAGCCAGACAGGCCGGCCTCCAGCCCTGCAGGGCCCCCTCCACCAAGCAGGACCCCTCTTCCTGTTTTCTGTGGTGCCACTTCAGAGGTTGTATGGGGAGAGGCGGACCCTAGAGCATAGGTGCTCGGTCCTTAGCTGGCCTGCAGTAGAGTTGTTGAAACCTAGGTCTGTGAAACCAATGAATAGCCACCAAACTCAGTCCCCTTATTCAGGGTTTCAGCAGTTTATGGGGAGGGCAGGTTTCCTTAAGAGCCAGAGCGGTGGAAAAAAAAAAAAAAAGAGCCAGAGCGGTGGGCTCAGTGGCAAGGGTGGCCACTGCCAACCGAGGCTGCCTAATGAGTCAGCCCTCACGGCAACCCGGACCTCGGAATCTGCAGCATGTTCCCATATGGGACTGTGGAGGTGGAAACTGAGGTTCAAAGGGGCCAAGGTCTGGCCTGCAGCAGCCCAGCCAAAAAGGCTGCAGCCAGAACTTGAACCCAGCCCTCATAATGTAGAGAAGTAGGCTTACAAAGCACTAGCCTATGGTAGGACATCGGTTTCCAGCTGATATAAACACCTTGCAGTCAGAATGCTATTCTTACCTGTTGAAATGATTTTTCTTTTTTCTTTTTTTTTTAAATTTATTTATTTGTCAGAGAGAGGGAGAGAGAGCGAGCGAGCACAGGCAGACAGAGTGGCAGACAGAGGCAGAGGGAGAAGCAGGCTCCCTGCCGAGCAAGGAGCCCGATGTGGGACTCGATCCCAGGACGCTGGGATCATGACCTGAGCCCAAGGCAGCCGCTTACCCAACTGAGCCACCCAGGCGTCCCGAAATAATTTTTCTTAAACCGCTCCTGTTCGATCAGATTGTCCCCTGAGCAGGGTCTGGGCCTCGCAGGGATGTGCGGTGACTGGGTGTCTCTCCATTGGCAGAGGGGGAATCCAAGATGGCGACATCATCGTCAAGGTCAATGGGCGCCCTCTATCGGACTCCAGCGAGCTGCAGGAGGCCGTCCTGACCGAGTCCCCTCTGCTGCTGGAGGTGCGGAGGGGCAATGATGACCTCCTGTTCAGCATCGCGCCAGAGGTTGTCCTGTGAGCGTGGGACCCCACGTCGCTGAGTGCCAGAGCCTGCAGCCTGGGACAGGTGCTGGCCCAGAGGTCCCATCCAGAGCCGCTGCCTCCCACAGGGTCAGGACAAAGGACCACGGACGGTCCTCAACAGAGTCGGTGGCCTCCTCCTGGCTGTCCAGGGGCAGATCCACAGGCAGGGTTTGGCCAGGGACCAACCTCAGCCTTTGGGAAAGTTGGCTTCCAGATCACAGTACCACGGGGCAGCCAGATGTCCCCCTCATACAGATGCTCCTGAGGGCCACCTTCCAAGTGCCTGGGATATCTCGAACATTCCTCTGGAGCTCCCCACAGGTCCCAGCCTCCCTTCTACTGCCCTGCCTTTACACCTGTCCAACCTCTGTCTAAATGCCCAGCCTGCTCCTACCCCCCTCTCCCCTCCGAGTCTCCTGCTCAGGTTAGTGCCCCAACCCATCCTCCCCTTGGAAGGCCTTCCAGCCCCTGCCCCATTCTCCATGGTGCCCACCACACGGAATGACCAGGGCTGTGGCATCCACCAGCTGGAGGCCCTGGAGGGCGGCCATGTCTGACCACCTTGGGGAATCAAATGTGGGCAGCTGGCTCAGAACAGGCCCCAAGGGCATGTCCCCTGGCTTCCCAGCCAAGCCCTGTGGCTGGTGATGATGTCACCTTCCGAGGTGGGACAGAGACTGGCCAGGAGCGGAGTGTCAGACACCATCTGGAAGGCCGCTTGTCCCCCCCAGAGGTGACCACAGGGCGCTGGGCAGAGGAAGCCTCCTGACAGGGGTGGGGTTGCAAGGACTGAGCTGGCTTCGCCTCCCCTGTGCCGCTCTGCGCGGGGCCATGGACTCACAGAATCACCCCTAAAGCAGCAGGGGGGCACGTGTGTGTCAAGGTGTACATGTGAGCTTTGCTGTACAATGGATTCCCCGTGTTGCTTGTACTGTATGTTTCTCTACTGTATGGAAATTAAAGTTTACAAGCACATGGTACTTAGCCAGCAGGGGCGCTCCAGGAAGCCCACTCCCACCAGCCACAGCTTCTCTTGAATGGAAAACTGACACACCAGCCAGCCGGGGAAACCATCCTGAGCACAGGGGCATCAGACCAGCTCCCCCACCTACTCCTGGTCTGTGGTCTCAGGCAAGATGCTTTCCTGCCTTGGCCTTGTCCTCTTGCGGGTGTAGACAGGACATGGATAGCACCGCCCCCAAGGCAAGGGGGGCGGTGCTTGGAAAGGTGCCCTGCTTGCCGAGAGCCCCAGCTAAGCACGCTGCATGTCCCCCAAAGCTTCTCTGTGTCTGCTCCAGGCCACCTCACCCAGCGATGGGGAAACAAGGTGGGAAGAGACAAAGCAGATTGCCCAGGACCCAGCCGGGGGCAGGGGGCATTGAGAGTTCTGACTTGTCCAAGGCAAGCCCCCCACCCCGGGGAAGCAAGTGGGGGCCCCAGGGTAAGGGTGAGGGGCACCCAGCAGATGGAGAGGGAGGGGCCCAAGCCTGGGTTCTGGACCCTCAAGTCCAGGAAGATAGAGAACTCCCTGATCTAAGCCTCGCAGGGTGACAGGGTCTGTCCCCAGTGAGCCTCTGGGCAGCCGTGTGACCACTGGCCACCTTCCCCTTAGGGAGGCGTGGACAATTGCCGGACTTCACACCCTTCCACACTCCGAGAGCCTGAGGCTTGACAGGTCCAGATTTTTTTTTTTTTTAAAGATTTTATTTATTTATTTGAGAGAGAGGCAGTGAGAGAGCACGAGCGAGGAGAAGGTCAGAGGGAGAAGCAGACTCCCCGTGGAGCTGGGAGCCCGATGCGGGACTCGAACCCGGGTCTCCGGGATCATGACTTGAGCCGAAGGCAGTCGTCCAACCAACTGAGCCACCCAGGCGTCCCTTGACAGGTCCAGATTTAAATGGGCCCGCCACAGGGCAGTTTTGGAAGGTGGCCTCAGCTAGCGTGGCAGCAGCAGGAATTCCGTGTGGTACCTGGAAGGACTCATGGGACATCCCTGGAGATGGGCATACCAGGCATCGGTGAGACTGCGTGTATGTGTGTGTGTGTGCCCCGTGGCGGGCCAGCGAGATGGGGAGAATCAGACCAAAGGGCACGTGGCACCCACACCCGGGAAAGGACCAGGAACTGTCACAAGCAGCTTTTAATGAGGACACTGTGCTGTGGTTCAACACCCCAGTTTCGCAATCCTTGGGCCCCTACTACCACGTGCACTGAGCACTCCTCTCCACACCCAGGTCACCATGAGGCCGCGGGTCTGCTCTGGGGGGAGTGAGGTCCTGGCACCCGGCTGGCCTGCGCGAGGCTTAGCCACTGTGCGCTGTGCTGGGGAAAACCTTCAGGCTGGGGAGTAGAGGGCCCCCGGCACCCGAGCTACCGTGGATGGTGAGCCCACAACTGTCCCTTGCAGCTGTAGGAGACCTCAAAGGTGGCAGGGGGGTGGGTGGCAGGCAGGGCACCAATGTCCCTGGCTGTTGGGGATCTCGGGCATTTCAGGCCGTTGGCCCCAAGGTCTGCACCGGGGATGGACCCAGCTCCCTGAAAATGGCCTCCGAGAGCATCAGCGGCAACCAAACTGTCAGCCTCACCCCTCCCCCACTGCTGCCACCCTGAAACCTTTGAGTCTGGAGGGGAAGGAAAAAAAGGGGACAGGAGCAGGGCCCAGCAACGGGATGGCCACTGCCCAGAGAAGAGTGGGGCTCGGCCAGAAGGCACCTGCTTTGCTGCAGTCAACACTGAATTAAAAGTCACATAAAGGCTCCTGACTTAGGGTCTGACCCCTAAGATGCCCCAAAATGTCACTTCGCATCCTCTCACTCCCTGCCACCAGCCCTGTGGATGACCAGGGCTATTCCCCCCTAGTCTCAGATTATCCATCTGGGAAATGGGAAGTGGGATGTGGGGGTCTCTGAGCTCAGGAGTCAGCCAGGCCTGGGCTGTGGTCTTGGCTTTGCCCTTTCTGGCTGACCCGTGTTGGGGACTCCAGCTCTGGGCTTCTGCACCCAGGGAGGCCTATGCCTGCTGCTCCCTGGAGAGGAAGGCGCCCTCCCCCGATTCGGGGCCTGCAGCAGTGGGATTGGGCTCTGTGGTGTTCAAGCCCTCTGTCCTCCACCAGCCACCCAGCCCTGCCCCCATCCCCCCAGCTGGGAGAAGCTGACTTCCCTGATGCTCCTCCAGCTGCCCCCAGCAAAAAACAACTGTTCCAGACCCTGCCAGCTGCCGAGAGCTGTTGTGCAACCTTCAGGCTCCTGACGCAAGCCCTGGTGGCTGGGTTTGCAGGCCACCCCTCCACTCTCTGTCCTGGGAGCTGTAAACGGGGTGCTGACAAGGGCAGCGCCCTTGGGGAGAAGCACCCCGTTCCAGCCTCAGGGGCCCCTGTAAACACCTGGAATCCAGGAAGGACAGGACCGGAAGGAGCATCACACGTCCCTGTCTCCAAACGCCCCATTGGACAGGGGTGGGAACTGAGCCCTAGAGAGTAGGACATGGGATCGCATGTGAGCTCCCGGCTGGCCTCCGGGGGACCAGGGCTGAGCTGGAGCAGACAGCTGTGGCCACAGCTGCACAGGACAACATCCGCTTCCTGAGCACATGGGGCTGGGCCAGGCTCTCCAGGAGGGGCCAGTCCTGAGGGTCACAGCCTCCTCCTCCTTCCAGGGCCCCTCCCCACCCACAAGGGGATTAGTGGATCCAGAACACAGATGACCAGAGATGGAAGCTCTGGAATGGGTCAGATGCCAAGGAGGCAGCAGGGCACCTGCCGCTGTCACCCAGGCTTGAGCAGTGTCTGGGGACACCTGCTCTGGCCCCATGTCTATGTGGACATGCCTGTCCCCTGGCTGCCCTGCTCTTGGTCCACAGTCTTCAGGTCTTCTGGGGTCTGGCTCTGCACTCTCTCCCTCCACTCCACCTGCTTCCTCCAGCTGTCACCTGGAGACTGCTCAGGCTCTGTTTCCTCTGACCCTCTGCATAACAATCCACAGCTAGGGAGACCTTGCAGCAATGGTCAAGTGAAGGCTCCTGACATGGGAGCTTATCCTGGATGATCCAGGCAGGACCCGGGGTCACAGGGTCCGGACTGGAGGGAGATAGGAAGGTCAGAGTGGAAGACGTAGGGACAGAAGCAGACGCTGACAGGATGTGAGGAAGGGGCTGGGGAACACAGGGAGCCTCTAGAAGCTGGAGGAAAGGGTTCTGCCCTGGGGCCTCTGGCAGGAGCCAGGCCTGCCAACACTGACTTCAGCACGTGGCACATTTGCGCGTACGCGACACATATCCACAAAACTGTTCGGCTCTCAGCTGTACCCGTTTTGGGCGTGATGCATACCTGGGAACATCTCTTTTCACTCCACACATCAGGGTTACACCTACTTTTCCTGGATTCAATTTCCTCCTCTTTTATACATTTCTTTCTCATTTGGGTTGAAATGTTTCCTCCAGGAAATGTTTTCACAACGGAGCATGGGGGCGGGATGATGAGGCAAGGGCTGACGTGCTCAAAACGTTTCCCTTTTCTTCAAAATCATTTTTACTGTGAAGCGTGACCCACGCACAGAAAAGTGCCCAAACCGAACCTGTGAGTGTACAGTTGACCCTCGGACATAGTAGGCATGAGAGGCGCCGATTCCCCAAAATGTAACTAGTCATAGTCTACTGTTGATCGGAAGCCTTACAATATCAGAACATGTGGATGAACACGTATTTTGTACGTTACACGTGTCTTGTACCGGATAATAAAGTAAGCTAGAGAGAAAAAAAAATATTACTGAGACAGTCGCAGGGAGGAGAAAATATGTTTACAGCACTGATCCGTGTCTTTGAAGAAACTCCGTGTCTAGGTGGACTCTCGCAGTCAGACCCGTGCTGTTAAGGGTCATCAGAAAGCCAACGCACATCACCACCCCCAAGTCGAGAGCCGGGGCGCTGACAGCACCTCCCTACTGCCGCATCCCCCCTCAGAGGCTCCCGGCAGCCCCGCTCGTTGGTAACCACCCCTGGGGCCCCTTCGCGTTCCACGGCCGGTGTGCACATCACTCCTCCCGAGCGGGGGTATGGCTGCTTCTTACAGCTGTGAATGGAGTCACGTAGCATGTCCTCACGGGGGTCCGGCTTCTCAGACCTGAGATTTGTCCACGCTGCTGTGTGTCGCGGTGGAGTGTTGCTTTTCATCATTGGGTGACATCTGGCCCGCATACCCCCGGCCTCTGGCGGACAGCCATCTGGGCTGCCCCAGCAGGGGGCTGTGGCCGCGCCGTGAAGATGTGCCCAACTCTGCGTGCGTGTCCAGTGTCTTGTGTGAGGGTTTGTTAGGCATGTGCCTGGGAGCGAGGCTGCCGGTCATTGGGTGTGTGGGTACCCAGCTTTGGTGGAAACACAAGTGGTTTTATTTTATAAGTGGTTTCAGAGTGGTTTTACTAACCGGCCGCGAGGTGTGTGGTCAGCCTTGAGGTTGAGACAGTCTGTGGGCACAGAGCAGGGCGATTTCAGTGTGCAATTCCACGGCCCCTCGGAGCTTGGGCGAGTTTCCAAGTGCTCATCAACCTCTAGGCGCCCTTCAAGTCAAGGTTGTCCCCTACACCTGCCTCTTCCTCACTGCTGGCGAGCTCTCTTACACACCACGAAAATGAGCTTTTTTCTGTTTTATGCCCTGAAAATGCCTTCCTCCTCTCTGCCACTTGCGTTTCTCTCTCCAAATGGTGTCCCTTGATGAACAGAAAGTTTGGTTTCAATAGCCCAACTGACCAATCTTTTCCTTTATGGCTCATGTCTTCATGTCTAATCTAGAAAATGTCTTCCTGGCCCAGCTCCCTACCTTCCTGTTAGCTTCCTAACGCTTGACTATTTCATGTTTTACACAAGATGACACTAGGGTGTGGAGCATAGGAGAGGTAAGTTTCACTTGTTCCATGTGGATCTATGGATATCTAACCATCCCGTGAGCCATTTACTTGAAGGCACGTCCTTCCTCCTTTGCCATAACCGAGCTCCCATATGTGTGTAGATGTGTGTCTGGACTGATTTTTCTCTGTGTCCTTGCCCCAGTGCCACCCCATCCTAGTTGTTTCGCTTTATGGCGGAATTTCTTATCCAGTGCCATAAAGCCTCCATGCTGTACTTCAAGAGTGCATCACTATCCTTGATTCTTAGCTTTTCTGCATGCATTTTAGAATAAATTTACCAAATCCCACCCCTTGTGAACTTGGCTAGAAAGACATTGAATCTATACATCAGTTCTGAGAGAAGTGACATGAGCTTCAGGCTTCTAATACATGAATGTGGGTGCCCCCACATTTATTTACATTTTCACTGATTTTCTCCAGATGATGTATAGTTTTCTGTGTAAATAGCTTCCATTTGATATTAAAAATGGTATCCTTTAATTTTTGTTTTAATTTCCCACTTTGCTGGTGTATCAGCTTGTTTTTAAGATTTCTTATTTTTCATCATGTTTTATACTGGCCTTATGGACAATGCTCTAGCCAAAATCACCTGTTAATTCTCACAGTAGATTATTTTGGATTTTCTACATATTCAGTCACATCACATACAAATAACTAAATAAAAAATTTTATTTACTCCTTTTCAATCCTTTTCAAAATTTAATCCTTTTCAATCCTTTTACTTCTTCTTGCCTCACTGCGCTAGCTAAGCCTCTAGTTCAATGTCATGCAGAAATAATGAGAATGGACATTTTAATCTTGTTCCTGATCTCAATGGGAAATCTTTCAACATTTCACCATTAAAAATAATGTTTGCTGTAGGTATGTTGTAGTTATGCTTTGTCAGCTTAATAAAGTTCCTTTTTATTTCTAGTTTGCTAAGGGCTTTTATTATGCCTTTTATTAAAAGCTAAGGGCTTTTTATTATGCAGTATTATGAATACTGATGTTAACCAAGACTTTTCTGCTTCTACTAACATGATTAAATGATTTGCTCCCTTGTTCTGTTAATGTAGGGAAATGCATTGATTTAGAAATACTTTACCAACCTTGAATGACTGGCCAAAACAGAATTTTATTGTGATATCTTATCCTTTTTTATATTCTTGCTAATATTTTGCTTGAGGTTTTGTGTTCATAAATGCACTAGGTCTGCAATTTCCCTTTTCCCTAAAGTCCACAAAGGACTTTGCTCCTAAAACAGCTTTCTATGACTTGGGCAGTTCCTACTTCCTTTCTCTTCTCGGGGAAAGTTTCATGTAAGATTGGCATTTCTCTCCTAAATGGTGATAGAATTTAAGAATAGGCATCTATTCCTGGAGTTACATTTGTGAGAAAGCTTAAATAATGGTTTCATTTTCTTAAATAGCTACAGGACTATTTTGATTTTCTATTTCTTCTTGTGTCAGCTAAGGTAAGTTGTATTTCTCTGAAAGTGTGTTCATTTCGTCTAAATTTTCAAGGTATTGGCATAAAATTATTCATAATTTCCTCTTTTTAATACATTTTTTAAATTTTTTAGTAGTTTCTATATCCAACATGGGGCTCGAACTTGTGACCCTAAGATCAAGGGTCACATGCTCCACCAACTGAGCCAGATAGGTGTCCCTCCTCTTTTTATTTCTTGAATATCTTCAGTTTCTATAGTTATGTCCCCATTTTTATTCTTGACATCACTATTTGTGTCTTCTCTCTTTTTTTCTTGCTTAGTCTTGCCAGGAGGTTATAAATTTTATTAAACACACACACACACACACACACACACACACAGAGCAAGATTTGGTTTTGTTGATCCTTTCCATTGTGTATTTGATTTGTTTCCTATTTCATTTCTGCTCTTACCCTTATAATTTCTACTCTCTTTTTTGGGTTTCATCAACCTCCCCCATTTTTCAATATATGCCATAGAAAGTAGGACTTCCCCCTGATGCCGCTTCAGCTGCCTACTCGGGTTGTTTTTCTGGAAATCCTTTTAGGTGATGCTGCACACTGGGTTTGGAGCTGGGACCAGACAACCTGCACCTGAATTTCCACTTTACGACTTTCTAGTTGGGTGGTCATGGCCAGGTGACTTCTCATTCCTCAGTTTTCTCATCTATAAAATGTGGATAATCATAATTCCCACCTGGGGATTAAATAGTTAAAACACTTTACATAGTGCCTGAAACAGGGTACACATTCAAAATATGTCACTAGCTGTCACCCCTCTACTACCTCCTGCTCTCCATTTCTTTGTCTTTGGCTATCTAAACTCAGGAAGATCTCTTGGACTTTTCTTTTAATTCATCCTCTGTAACTCTTCCAAAAATCTTTCTTGTTCTCAAATTGATTCTTTTCTTCTTTTTTTCCTATAGTACCCAATTCTTGTTTTATGGATGCCAAATCCCTTCAGGATAGTAATTACTATGTTTTTAGGTCACCTGTCTGAAAACAGAGTGAACTCCATTTTCTTTGGAGTCGCCTCTGCTTCTCCACCTCAGTTCTTCTTCTGGCTGTTGCTGTTTCTCCTCTAGTATCAGCTGGTCTTTGTTTGTCTGCTGGAACATGTGACTTAGGGACTTGGCTAATTAATGGAAGTGCATCATAGCTGGCAGTTTTCTCTGCTGAGAGAGAAGCGGGCCATGATCGGTGGGTCCCGGGCTCTGTGCCTCCTGGAAGGCTTCACTGAGGGTTGCAGGATGGAGCAGCCAGGATCCTCACCGCACTGACAAAACGAAGAGAACTTCCTCTGGAATGCCACCCTGCCTTGGAGACTTCGCATCTGCAGAGGAGCTGGACGGTTTCCTCTGCAACCAGCTCAGCTCACCAGCAAGCAGGCCCCCATCCTCTTCCTTCCTCTCCCTCTTCTCTGCAAACCCAGGTGGCTCTCCTGGCACCTCGGGGCTCCCTTGGCCCATTCCCTCAGCTGTGACCCTCCCGCTCCCAACAGAGACTGGTTTCCTAGAATCTTGTTAGGATCTTCCATCAGTTTGTGGCCACTGCTCAGGCCCAAAGAGCTTTTTAAACTGCTTCACTCTGTACCTCCCTCTTGTCGTTTCCCTGGGACTGGGAGACAGAAGGAGAGTAAATGCACACCTGGGTCCAACACCTTGGGTAAAAATGTCTTTAGTTTTATTTCTAGCTTTTTTTTTTTACTGAGGTCTCCTCTCCATGACCCGACATGAGACTGTGGGAGTCGGCTCTGTGCAGGGAAGGATCAGACTCCCGCTCAGACCTGGCTGCAAATCCTGGTTCTGGCCTGCATGGTAGACTCCCTGAGACTCACCACATGAAGGTTGTTAATATGCACATCACAGAGTTGTCACGAAGCCCCCTGAACTTTCCCTCTCACTGAGTGTGTCCTGGCAGAATTAGGAAAAGCTTTCTGATCCTCCAGAAACTTTACTGCTGCTTCCCAGGAAATGCAGCAGTAGGGAGACAAGTCTGCTCTGACCTTGGATTTCAGTGGCACAGTCTAGAGGTGGGCTAACCAGGGGGTGACGTAGCACATAGACAGGCCCCAAGGTCCAGCCTACAGTGGACCCCCAGTGCCACCAGTTCCACTTCTGGTTCTGAAAACAAACTTTCCAAGCAGCCCCATCTCTGCCCCCTCTCCTCCTTCAGCCGACAGGGCTCCCAGGAGCTCCTGGCCCTCACATAGGCACAGGGACAGCATTCCTTCAGGTGGCACGGGGATGCCTGAATCTCACAGGCAGAGCGTAGGCATGGTGGCTTGCCCACCACGACTTGCCCACATGGAGAATGGCCCTCACATGGCTTCTTCCCCACCTGTGAGGGTTGAGCGCCATGCAAACCTCTTGATAAAACAGGAGCTTAGTAAACTACAGGCCTCTCCAGGCAAGGGGGCCAAACAGGACCCCTTGTGTATTTTTGCATACACTGAAATAAAACAGTAAAGATCACCTTTTAGGTAAATGGAATGTCCATGACCCAAATCACAGTGTTACTGAGAAATACACAATCTTTACGAGCCCTGCCCTTTGTGTCTGCCTTCCCCCCACTCACCTGTTCTGCAGCCGGCCACACAGAGACCAGGCCTTCCTCCGTGTTACACCCCTGCAGCCGTCTGATATAGCCCTCTTCACCCATGCTTCAGGCCCACCCGGGTCCTTGAGGCAACATGTGACTCCAGTGCTTGGGGCACTCTGGGCAAATTCATCCCACAGATGGGCATCCCCCCATGTGGCCTGGGCTCTCCTCCTGCCAAGGCATCTTCCCAGTTCCCCTCCGTGTGCCTGGAGGACCCTGCAGCTCCAGGACCCAGCTCACCCTCATGCTTCTCAGCCTCCTTGAGCTCTCCCGCAGCTTCCCTGCAAACCCTTTCTACTGCTGCCCTGCCTTTGGCTTACCTCTAAGTTCTGCCCCCACCAGGACCCCCTTTATCTACTCACTGTCAATGGTAATGACAGACTTGTCAGATACCAGCACTAACACGATTGTCACTGAGGAACAGGTGTGCAGAAATAAATGTGTATCATGGAATGGTGACAAGAGGAGCTGACAGGAGGTGAGGGTTGGGGGGACACCCACATGCCAGCACTCACACACACAGGGCTGAGGCTGGGTCCCCAGAGGCAAGCCCAGAGACAAGGATGCGAGCATGAGGGTTCTGTTTGAGAGGTGACCCCCAGAAGCACTGTGACAAGCGGAGAGTTTAGCCAGGGAAGGAAAGGAAGCTAAGGGGCGGTGAGCAGGTCATTGCTGTGGCGCCTCTGGGAGATAGTGTGAGCCACACAGCCCGGTCCACCGAGGGGACAGGGAGCTGACTGTGGCCCAGCCCGCACTGTCACTGGCTAAGGGCTGCTCTGCAGGCATGTCAAGCTCACTTATGCAAAGTGGCAGTAAGATGCTGTCCACATGCCCCTAGGTGGTCATGAGGCACTTGGACAGCATCTTACTGCTGCCCAGAGCATCTGCGGCATATGGACATGTCCCCGGGGCAGGCAGACACATGAGATGCTGCAGGAGGTTAGAAATTTGGCACCCCTTAAAACACATTTTAAATCCTTTTTGCTTTGTCGATATTTTTGTTTTATTTATTTTTTTAAGATTTTTATTTATTGATTTGTCAGAGAGAGAGCACACAAGCAGGGGGAGCAGCAGGAAGAGGGAGAAGCAGGCTCCCCGCTGAGCAAGAATCCAGATGCAGGACTCGATTCCAGGACTCCAGGACCATGATCAGAGCCGAAGGCAGATTCGTAACTGATTGAGCCACCCAGGTGTCCCTGTTGATATTTTTAATATGAAAAGGGGTTTAATTATGAGATATCTCAAGTGCACAGCAAAGAATAGAAAATATAATTAAACTGTGACCTTTTGCCCGATACACTGATACACTCTAGCATCCTGATACATGTGTTTCCTGTACTCTCCTTTGAATACACGTAGCCTCCCATCTAGCCTCCCATTCACCAGAGGCAGCCGCTGCCCTGATTCCTAGCAGCACATGAGTCGTCACCTGGCCAGCGGGTTCAGCTGTGGCTGTGATGGACCCGGGGGTCAGTACAGTAGCCACTGCTCCGTGGGTAAGGGCTCTTTTCTCTCTAGAGGCTTGATGATCCCATCTCTGTCTTTGGTGCTTAGGGGGAGGACGAGCACTGACAGCGGTTCTAGACAGTGGGCGGAGTGTGGAAGGCTTGCTGGCTGGCCCTCTGTGGAGGGGTGTGCAGACCCTCGCCCTCGGGCTCCCCAGACACCGCAATGGCAGCCACTTCCACACACAGCTGCTTCCCGTGAAGAGCTCCGGCAAGGACCGTTTTCTTGCCATTGTTTCCTTTCCAGTGGGGCTTGAACACCTCTCGTGCTTGGTGCCCCCAGCAGCCATCAGCTCATCCGCCCTCTGTCCAGGTCTGTGCATCCCCTCGCATAGACACCCGTCCTCACTGCGTACACGTGTGTGTGCATGTACATGAGTCTGTGTGCACACAGTTGCTGACGCCGGGACTCTCCATGCTCAGTGTGTGCTGCTCTGAGGATGCATGAGCTCACGGGCCAGGTGCTCAGGAAGTTCACTGAGTCACGTATTGTGACCTTTTCATGGATTGTTCTCCACATCAGAGGACAGAGGCCCAAACCCAGATCCTGGAAACCACCCAAATATCCATCAATGGAGGAATAGCTAAAGCCAATATGGTCTACCCATGCAGGGGAATGCTTTTCAGTCTTAAAGGAAGGACGTTCTAATATCAGCTACCCCACGGATGACCCTGGAGGACACGATGCTCAGTGAGATGAACCAGTCTCTGGAGGACAAGTCCTGGGTCATTCATTCCACTTAGAGGAGGCCCCCAGCAGAGTCAAATCCCCAGAAGTAGAAAGTAGGTGAGGGAGGGGTCTTTCAGGGTCTGATTGGGAAAGGAATGGGGAGTTAGAGTTTCTTGGGGACAGAGTTCCAGCTGGGGAAGATGGAAGGTGCTCTGGGAATGAGGGCGGGTTGGTCGTACAACATGGTGAGTGCACTCAACACCACGGACCCAGACACTTAAAAATACGGTTCAGATGGGCCGTCTTGTGTTATGTATGTTTTACCACAATAAAATACTTTCAATGGCTAAAATGTTGGATCTTATGTTATATATATATTTTACCTCAATTTTTAAAAGTAAAAAAAGAATCCCCCCTCTGCCCCACCCCTGCACACTGGTACTCTACGTAGATAAAAAAAGACAGTCGACTTCCCCTGGCTGGTGTGGAACTGGGGTCTGGTTTTTTACATCTGTGAACACGATCATCCAAGGAGCTTGACCATGTGCCGGCTGTGTGTCAGGCATGAGATGCCTTATTCTCAGTTGGATGAGCACACCAACCCCCAGTAGAAGCACCACTATCACCCCGAACACACGCGGGAGACCAAGTCTCCACATCAAACGTGTAAAATGTGGAAGCCCATACATTAAATCCGGCTCCCTCTGACCAAGTGTCCCACCCACTGGGCCTCAGCTTCCCACCCTGCAGAAAAGATAAGCTGTGTTCAATGACTGCATTCTCCAATCTCTCTTGAGTGAGTGGTCTGGGCTGGGCTCAAGAGATAACACTGATGATCACAGAGTCCGTGCCCTCAAGGGACTCCCAGTCTGGCAGGAATGGTGTCTCAGTATAATCCCCACAGAGCCAGCACCCAGTCTGGCCTGGCAAGCAAGGCATGCCTCCTGGAGGAGGCGACATTTGAGCTAGCTTTTGGAGATGACTAGGAGGAGGAAGTTCTGCAAAACAGAGAAACAATGTTATGGAGAAATTAAATCTGAGATCTTTGCGGTTCAACAGACCTAAATTCAAATCCAAAGCCTCCCATTTACTAGCTGGAAAAGCAAATAACTTCCCCTCCCTGAACCTCAATTTTCTTATCTATGAAATGGGAAACCAGTGCATTCATTGTGGGTTGATGATGTTCATTGAGATCAACACAAGTGAAATATCTAGTGTAGCTCCTGCCAGTAGTGGGCATGCAGTAAGCAAGCTGGGGCTAATACAGTCTCTGTATTGCTAAGATGGCCCAGAAGGTCCTCCCTGTTCCCATCCAGTGGTTTTCTAACTTAGAAAAGTAATGATAAGAACAACTAACTCTCTCAACCACACTCACTACAAGCAAGTAGGATTTGTACTCTCTTCCTGAAGTTTGCTGGCACCTGCCTGAGTAGAAAACTGCCTTCTTACGAGGTTAACATGCTTCTGCATGCATTTTTATACTGTATTTGGGTAGGAAGCATTGACGTGTCAGGTCATCCACGGGCTGGGCTGTAATCTGGCCTCCATCCACTGGGAGTCAACACCTCTGCCAACAGTCCATGTCATCCACAAATAGAGCCATTTTCTATTTTGGTATCTCGGAGAGGGCCTGTTCATGGATGGGACCCAAATTGGCCACTCTCTTGACAATGTGTTTGCATTTAGAGCAGAATTGGATCTAAAAATATGCTTCGGAAAGGTGGCTGCTGAGGACAGTATTCTGCATGGCCAGTGGCAGGTTTGGGGCTCGGGATGGAGCCTTGGCTGAGAATGTGGGGAGAGCATGTACAACCTTGCCTGCTGCCTCCATGGCTCTGCCATCTGAGCATGTTTCCCTGTCTCCAAATGCTGCCTCTTCTGGGAGGCCCTCTAGACCACCTGGCTGGGGACAGCCTCCTTGCTCCTTCCCTATTGTCCGTTTACTGGCCTGTCTCTCCCAGGAGACTTAGCTCCTTGAGGACAGGGTCCATCTGATTCATCTTTGCTTTCTTAGCACTGACCTAGGTGCTTAGTGAAAACTTTGAGTTTGAACTTACCTTGTCTCTGCCATCCCCAACTCTGTGACCTTAGGCAAGTCACTCACCCTCTCTGGGAATTGGTTTTTGGAACTGGGAAGCAGAACAGCAATCCCTCTTCACAGGGGCGATTGTGAGGCTCAGAATATCCAGGTGCTCCCTATCTTGCTGCCCTTAGACCCCTGAACCTAAAAGAGCAGATCTTTCACTTGGAGCTCCCTGGGTGTGGGACTCACACTGGGAATAAGAAAGGTACACTTCAAAGAAGATTCATTAGGATTAATGGGGCAATTCAGGTCAAATAAAATTAAACTTCTATCTGGCACTTAGTAAGTGTCCCCAGTACCTTAACAGTCATCACCATCATCACCATCATCACCACCATCACCATCACCATCATCACTGTAACCACCACCATCATCATCATCACTGTCATCACTACAATCATCATCACCACCATCATCATCAGCACCATCATCACCATTTTTATCACCATTATCACCATTGCCATCATCACCATCACCATCATCATCACCATCATCACCATCACCACCATCATCATCAGTACCACCACCACCATCATCACCACCATCGCCATCATCATCATCATCACCATCATCACCACCATTATCATCACCACCATCACCATCACCATTACCACCATTGTCATCATCACTACCATCATCACCATCACCATCACCACTATCACCACCACCATCATCATCATCATCACTGTCATCACTACAATCATCATCACCACCATCATCATCACCACCATCATCATCATCACCATCACCATCACCATCACCATCATCACCACCATGATCACCATCATCATCATTACCTTTATCAGTGTTTCTCAAGAAGAATCTATTTAGCTAATGGTATAAAAGGAAAATGTTAAATTGCTGAAGATTTGGTTGGAAGCAAGGGAGGGAAAGTACATCACAGCCTTACAGTCCCACAGGAGGGTGGGTTCCTCCTGGAACCTCAGCCCTCACTGGAGGCTGCCTTCCCCTCTGACTCCACTCTACCTGTTCTATGCATGCTACTCCTTTCCCCTCCCAGGATCCTCAGGGAGCAGCAAGTCCTTTGCCCTGTTTTCTAGAGTCTCTCCCAGTGGCACTGGGCCCAGAAGACACCCTGGCCATGAAGGCATTTCCTGAATCAAGTGTGGCGAGGTTTCTTCCCCACAAAGCATCCCAGGATGGTCAATGTTTTCCATACATTTGTTCTGCGGTGTTACATAGAATACCCATCCAGCCCTGTGCTACCACCTCATCAGATATTTCCAGAAAAAAACTGAGCTTGGAGAAGTTCAAGAGCTCACTCCAGTGCACAGGCCAGAGGTGGTGGTTCCCAGAGGGAGATGTGTGCTGGGCGTATGCCCACTGCAAATGGCCAGCTCTTACGTTGTCAGTTCTGCTGGCTCAGTGGAGCCAGTGTAGGAATGTGCTGTGTGGCCTTGGGCGAGGGACCTCCTCTGAGCCTGTTTCTGCATACCTATGAAATGGGGATCTCTGTCCCCGATGTTTTGGAAGGAAACGTAATAGGCAAGCTGGAGACTGGGTCTACAAAGCTTTTCTGAGGCAAATGGTCCCAGCCTGGATTTGCTGGGCACTGGGGGAAATTGAGTGACAGCAACAACGAGATGCCATCCTGCCATCAAGGGGCAGAGAAGATGGCTATAGGTCTACTGTAGGCAGGGCAGGGGAATGCAGATGCTCTTCCTGGGGACCCCTGCCTGGCAGGAAGACCCCTGGAGCCCACGTGGCATCCGCTCTCGAACCTGGGGTCTTCACCCCACACTCTCCAAGGGCCAGTGCTCCCGACCTGGCTCCCTGTGCCAAGGCCAGGCTGAGCTGTGCTCTCCGCCGAGCGGGTCTGTCCAGCTTCTCACTTGGCCTGGGGGCTGGGCACACCCCTCCCCACAGGTGGGGGAGACCACAGGCCGAGCCAGCCCTCTCCTGGGCAACTACCCTCCACTCTCTTCCCGTTCGCCAGAAGCAAGGGATGGCTACTGTTGGGGTATCCAGCACCCCCATGCACTCCTTCAAAGAGGGCTCTTTAGAAGAGGTGGAATGCGGCCATTTTGCTCTAAGATGCTCATCGTGGGTGGGGAGAGCCCCACCCAGCTGCCCATTACAGCAGCTATGCTGTGTTGACCACACCCCACGAGGAAGGCTTCAGAGCACCCGAGATACAGGGTGTCATCTCACGACTTTAGAAATGAGTCATTTCTCACTTTGTGCAGACAAGCAGACATGCTCAGAGAGAGTAAGGAGTGTGCCCAGGCCACACAGTGCAAAGGCGTCCACACAGATTCCAAAGCTAAGCTGTGAGCTTCGTGCACACTGCTCGCAAAACCAGTCTGACCCCAGCATTCGCCTGTTTCATAGGGACCGAGGGTCCTGCTTTTGAGTCCGGGTCTCTGAGCCACTACCAGCCTCTCTGACAGGCTCAGGTTCTGGGCCAAGCAGATACAGGGCTGACGAAAAATATTCATGGAATGAATGCTTTGTTGCCTCTCCAGGACTGAGTCAGAGCTGGCACGGACCCTCCTTGCTCTCTGTTTCCTTCATCAAACCTCCCCGAGTACTTGCTTGAGGCTCAAGGCAAGAGGGGCTCAGGGAAGAAGCATCCCTGGGTCCTGGGACCCTGCTCTGGCTCACTGGATGCTGACTCTGGGTGGGTCTTGAGGGTGCAGCCCCAGAGGTCCTGGTGGCCGTGGGGATGCAGGAGTAGGTGCGGTGGTGCCCATCCCCGCACCTCAACCAGCTCATCTGCAGACCATCCCGTCACTCCTGCCAAGGGCTGCCTCTGTCTGCCTCTGCTGATCTCAGGCCAAAGGGACAGCCTGGGTGGGCACCAGCCCCATGCTGGAGAGGCCGTGCCCAGGAGCAGCCCCCAGCCAGACAGAGACAGCTGCATGGATGACACCAGCTTCTTCGCACCTTCTTCGTGCAATTCTGGGTGTGTGTCCTCCCTTCCCGGCTCCTCTGCCAGGGCTGGCTGGGGTTGTCCTGCTTGGGGACCCAGCACAGGGCAGGTGAAGCACATTAGGACGGCAGGTGAGAGAGCGAGCACTGTGGGCCGAGGCAATTGCGGGAGTGGGAGGGTGGTGTGCTTCCTGGAGGAAGCAACCCCAGAACCAACCCCTTGAGGCTGAGCAGAGTGTGAGGGGCAAGGCTGTAACCGCCCTTGGGCTTCCTCAGGCCCTTTCCAAGGCAGGCTCTGAGGATGGACTTGACCATGAGGACCTGTCCCGTCATCTATTTTAAAAGGCTTTTCAAAGAAAGGACCACAGCTGGAGAAATTATCCCCTCTCGGCCCATCCAGACTGTAGAAAATGGGCTGCTCCCCAGGCGTCCCCCCACTGCAGCTGTAAGAGGCAGAGGGGCCCACACCCCAGGCCAGCCTGAGTCGGATTTCACGGCGGGCCCATCTCCCATCAGAGCCCATGGTCCGGGGCCGCCAGATACCGCTGGCCGGAGATGTGTGATGGGGGGGAGGGGCCCAGTGGCTCTGCTGGGCCCCAGCCAGCCCCCTCCAGAAGGCTCTGCTGCTAAACGCATCTGTCCCGGCCCCGGCCTGCTGGGCCTTCTCTCTGCATTTCTTCCTTCAATAAAATAATAAGCTGACTGCCCTTTCCTCATGGTAAAAGTAGCACAATTCATAGCAGAAAAATCCAAAAAGCACAAAGAAAAAACTGAAAACACTCTTAAGGTCAATCTGTGGAGATGGTGTGTGCAGCTTTCCAGTCTGTGGTCTCCTATGACATCCACCAAGGGGCCTGCTGGTGTGGGGACGGGCTTGCTCTGAACCCGCAGATCCAGCCAGGGAGCAATATTGAGGCTCCCGGCCACCAACATGGACGAGTTTCCTCCACTGATTACCCCTTCAATGACCAGCCTCCCTCTGCCCGAGGCTCGCCGCCCTGAGGCTGCGCCCTGTGGGGCCCACGGGTCTGCTTTCCCACCCTGCCGCACAGAAGCAAGGCCCTTCTCCACGCACAGGTTCCCGGGGCACCCCCCTCACCCCAGCTGCCAGCCGCCCCAGGGCTGTTCCTCCAGGCTCACTCTTCACTCTAACAGGCTTATCTTTGGCTCACGAAAGCCTGGGAGCAGTTTGGCCAGGAACCTGGGAGACTGCTCATGCACCTTCAATCGCCTATCCATGTCCCAGTGCCAGCTGTGCCCACTCGGGGGCATTGCTGAGACCTACTGTGTGCTGGTTCCTGGGGTCTCCAAGCATGGGGATCGCCTAGCAGTGTGGGGTCAGGACAGGAACCCCGCCAGCTGCCCCAGGCCAGCCCGAGTGCCGGGGCTGACCTTGGTGTACATCTACGCGTGCAAAGCGGCCTCGGGGCTCTTTCAGACTCTACCCCACGCTGACACCCTCAGAGCTTGCTCTTGACGAAGACCCTGAAACCCTATGGTGTGTCCTCCGTCCTACTTTCCCAGGATCCCTTTCTTCGGGAACTCTAGCTGAGGAGCAGGGCTCTGACGACCGTGGACCGTGTGGTACATCTTTAGAGCTTAAACACACCACATGGGGAACAATACCGGCTCCCTAGGAATGCCAGGGGTGACCATCCGTCCCCAGCTTCACCCAGGGGCTCTCAGCCGGGGGGCACGGGCAGTGTGTGCGGGCTTCTGGATGGCCACACTGACAGGGTGCTGCTGGCACTAAGAGGGCCAAGGTCAGGGAGGCTGCTCAACCTCCCCCGGGGCAGGGCACCCCCTCTCCCCCATCCCGCACATCCTCCTGCCCTGAAGGTCCACAGTGCCCAGGTTGGAGACTCTGCTCCAGTCTATCCTGGCCTGTAGCTGTTTAGACCGGGTCTGCCGGTCCCCTAGGCCAGCAAAAGAGCCCAGCTGCATCCGGCCTTTCTAGACTCATTTCACCATCACCTCCTACCCCTCTCCGTGCTCCCCCATCAGTGAGCCCTGTCCTCATTGCACCCCACCTGAGTTAAGGTCAAGTCTAGGGATCATGATGCACAATCAATGCCAACCCCAGTTCAGAGCCTGTCATAACGGGGTGACGCTCTCCAGGGGATGGGACAGGTCGCTGGCGCCTGATCCTTATGCAGGGACTGGGGGCCTCTTGGGGAACAGGGGAAAGTGATCTACTACAGGTGCTATGACGGCCCCTAAGCCAGGCTCTTAGAGAAGAAGGAGGACAGAGTGTCCCAGCCTTCTGGGACAGAACAGTGACAGTCCTAAGAGAGGAGGTTGGGAATGCCTCCCAGGAAGTGTCTCTCCCAGGCCTGGGACCCAGACATGGACTGGGGATGCCTATGCTCCCTCGGGAGCCCCTGCACTGAGACCGACCTGGGAAGAGGGAATGCACTAGGACTTGGCAGGTGAGGGTGTGGAACAGGGGCCCCAACAACCACATGGTGTCTGGGTGAGGGGGGAAATCCTGGAAGCCGCCGCAAGTCCAGGCGCTCACAGCTAGGCATGCTCCTTAGCAAGGGAGATCCATGCACACACATGGCAGACTGGAGGCCCAGCCGAGGAATCAGACGGCCACCTTCTTGCTCTGTCCTCACGTGGCCCAGAGACACCCAGGACACCTGGGTGGCTCAGTCAGTTAACCAGCTGCCTTCAGCTCAGGTCAGGATCCCAGGGTCCTGGGATCAAGTCCTGCATCGGGCTCCTTGCTCAGCAGGGAGCCTGCTTCTCTCTCTCTCTCTCTGATCCCCTCCCCAGAGTGATCCCCCACCTCCTAACACCTCTACGTCGGGGGTTGGGGCTTCAACGTATATATTTTAGGAGACACAAACATTCAGTCCTTAGCAGCCCCCTACCCCAAACCACCAAAACAAAAAACCACATTGAGTTCCCCAACTCTGAACCCTGGGATCTTGGAAGTCAAAGTGCAGAAGAGTAGAAGGGCAGCCCCCTCCCGCTGCAGCCCTGTCCACAGCTGTGCACAGCTGGGGAGACAGACTGAGGCAGGTGCATCCAAAGCCTCACACGAATTGGTGGGACCAGGGGGCACCCTCAGCACCCAGGCGCCCCCTGCTCCACCATGTTGGACGAGACCACCCCACTTTCACAATCGGAAAGAATTACATTGTATTTAACCAAAAGTAACAATATGACAAGGTGTCAGCAATGCCAGGCTGGAGAGACCTGCTCTTAGAACCACAGACCAGTCTCCTCCAGGCGAGGCTGGGTCCGCTGTAGGCTGACTGTTCTGAGCAGGCCCTCACTTCCTGAACCTTGCCCACCACCTCTCCCCAGCTCCCCATGCCCTGCCCCCGCTGCTGAAAACAGGTGGCTGATCAGGGCCAGGACAGGCCAGGGAGAGTGGCCCGGGGACACAGCATTTAGGAAGGGGTCAGCACATCTCCCCACCAGGCCGCATTCTGGTCCCCCCTTCTCCTCACCCAGCTGTGCCCTGGGCCTCGACCTTGGACTTCTCAACCACAGAAGACAGCTGAGCTCTGGACCTCCTCATCTCACAAGGCTCTGCCAGGCTCTGCACAGACTGAGGCTCATTGGTGGGATTCCAGGAGGTCATCAGACTATCCAGCCCTTAGAAAGTTGTGTGTCATCTGGGGACACAGGTGTGGGTTGGAAGCCATCCTGCTCACACACCCCCACCCCCTGCCCAGAGCTGAGACCCAACATTGTTCAGCTCACCTCTGAGGCCTCCTCTGCCAAACGGGTCCCTGAGTCTCTACTTCACAGAGTCCGTAGGAAGGGTCTCAGGAATGACCCAGGTAACTCGATCGAGGACTGCAGAAGCCCCTCCCCATCTCTGCCCAGCATGAGTGTAGCTCACCATTCTAGAATGTCTGAGATGGGAAGGACAAGCACTCACCCATCCCACAGCCAGCATGAGGCAGACTTAGGAACTCCTGTCCCCTCTCCTGGTCTGGCCGGCTGGCTGTGGCCACAGTCCCATGGCTGGCAGAGCCAGGCGGGTGAGGTAGTGTCTGGTGCCCGGGCAGTGAAGGCACAGAGGTGAGGAATGCAGAGGTGCAGAGTGCAGGCCTATGAGGAGATGCTTTGCTCAGCAAGCAGGGTGGAAGGCACTGAGCAGCCCTGCCCAGCCCCTTCCCCACCCAGGCCACAGCCCCCTACTGTGCAGTGGGAGAGAACTCCAGATCAGCCTCCTGCTTGGGGACTGTGCAAACCGGATGGAAGGTTCTCAGGCCCTGAGAGGGCTCCTGGGGTCCTGCCGGCTGGACAGTTTGGGGGAGCCAGGGAAAGATGGGGTCCCGGGGTCAGAGGGCATCACTTGCTTACAGTCAAACACCTAAAGCCAGAATGCTGCTTAGACCATGACACACAGCCCATGGATGGGCCACCCCAGGCAGAGGGGGCTGCCCCAGCTCTCCCAGGAGGGCCTAAGGGCCAGGTAGACGGAAAGACCATGGCAGGGAGTCTTCGGTCCTAGGCTGGCAAGTCTGCAGAAGGCTCTGGAATGCAAGAACGTGACACGCTGCTACTTGTGGGCTGCTGGATGCTGTTTAGGGTTTGAGCCAAGTGGCCTCATGCAAGCTGGGTGACCAGGGCTGCGGCCTCCAAGAGGGTGAGGGCTGGGGGGGAGTCACTTGCCCAAGGAGGGGTACAGGCAAAGGTCAGCCCGAGCTGCCCCCAACCCACAGACAGGGAGACCCCGAAGACCACAGAGGGTGGGCACAGAGTCATGGGTCACAGGCCTCAGTCTCCCCATGGGCAGCATGGGGACCAGGTCATAGAGGCATCAATCCTTCCTGTTTTAAAGGTGCCACTAAGTCATGTGGAGTGGGAATGAGGAGTGGTCAGCAACGTGTCCTGCAGCCTGGGCTACCCTGCAGCCCCAGGACAGGGATTGCTGGGGGCGGGGCAGACAGGAAGTCATCCTCAAGTGTGACCTTGAACACACCTCAGACCAAACTCGAGTTTACACACTGAGGGAGGAGAGAGCCTGTCTCAGAGCCACAGATGGGGCCTGGGCCCTGACAACACCATCTGAGTCTAGATCAATCCATCTTGACCTCACTTAGCCTTATCAGTCACTGAGTCCATCAACTGTCCATTGGGATTCAGCCGGTTTGAGTTATGTTTTGACATCTTGTCACAAGAGGGTCCAGACAGACCCAGTAGGGGTCTACTGCATCTGAAAGTCATAACCTGAAGGCCAGCATCTGGAGAATGCCCCGGGAAGCAAAGCTGTCACTACGGGGAAAACAGTCACCCCACTGTGAATCAGCCCCACGTGCAGCCTGCATCACACACAGCCCAACGCCTCTTTTGTCTGTGTGACCCCAGGCCGCCAGGTGACCCCCGTGGGCTCATGGTACGGTGCTTTCATGGACCACTTCCTCCCCGTGAAACAAATTCTTTGCGTGATATTTTATAGCTGAGTTGGTACAAAGATGAAAGGGCTCTAGGCTGGTTTTCTTTACTTTCTGATTTTAAAAGAACCTAAAGCCAAACATTTGCAGGGCCCTGGTCTGCTGGAGACACCAGGCCTGAGTGGGCCAGCCAGAGCCCCGGGCCCTGCCCTTACCCCCACCCGCAGCGTGCCCCAAATGCTGGGCCAAGTGGTCACTTGGAAAAGTGTCCAGGAAGAGGGCAGAAGTTGCTGGAAACCTGATGCAACCCCCACAAATATATCAGTACCCAAGGCCCTGGTCTAGTTAGACCCATGGACTGTCTGGGAAGGGGACCCAGGAGAAAGTGATTGGAGCATGCCAGGGGGCCTTGGGAACACAGGAAGCCCTCTCCCAGCACCTGATTGGGTACCCAGTGACCTCTTAGATATCCCCACCCATCAGCCCCACCTGCTCCGCCCCAGCCCCCCAGAAGTCATTCTGACATCACCCATTCCCTCAACACCCCATCCAGGGCAAGAACACCATTTGGTGGCCCCTAGAGCCTCAGGGTAAGGGCCAGCTCCCAATCCTGTATCCCAGTCTCTGCTTGTGTCTCGGGGTCTGCCTGGCCCAGCCATACACAGCTGTTTGTGAGGGAGACCCCCGACCCAATCCTCTCAGGTCCAAACGCTCGTGGCGACCTGGTTCAGCATCCCCAGCCTGCCTGGGCCTGGTTCACTGGCTCGCAGGCTGAAGTCTGGTCTTATCCTACCTCCTTTCTGGAAGCCTCAGAGCCTCTGGCTTGACCCTGGTGAACTGACAGGACTCGCCATGAAGGTCCCAAAGGGACTGTGAGGAGAGATGTTGCCCAGCAAGGAAGGGGGAGGCGGGGCATCCTAAGGAGAACCAGAGGGAGCTGGCAGTCCAGCCCTTCCTGGCAGGAGTCGCTTGAATCCCAGAATGGCGCTGTTCCCGGGCCTCCTCAGCCAAGGGGGCTGCAGTTGGCGTCAGACAAGTCTGGAGCCTCTCCAGGCAGAGCCTCCGAGGGTGTGTCTATCATGAGCATTTGAGCCATCCAAGAACCCCAGCTTTCTGGGAGACAGTTCTACAGCAAATGTGATCCCCTACTGTGCACTGTTTGTCAAACCACATCTTGTCACTGCTTTAATTTCCAAACTAGCCCTCTTCTCCCCATTTTACAGATGGGGAAACTGAGCCCCAGAAGACCAAGCCGCTAACCTCGATTTACACAACTGTGAAGTCAGCCCTGGGATGTTACCTTCTGACCTGTGCTTGCAGCTGAGACAATCTCACTTCAATCCAACATAGGTGGGAGAGGGGGCAATCTGCTTCCAGCAGAGGGTCACTTGCAGTGTGAGAAGCCTCTGGGGACTGGGTGTCCCCACTCCACCCTGAGTTGGGAGGATGTGTAGAGTCAGCTCTCGCTAGCAGGGAGGGCCACGGAGACCAGGGATAGGCTGAATCAGGGACAGCCAGGTCAGGTGTGTGCCAGGAAGAGCCCCAGCCCCAGTGGGTGGATGGGACACTGCAGGGGCCCTGTGCAGGGATGCTGGTACTGGAAGGTCCCCGTGGCAGGCCTGCTGGCACCAGGCACAGCCCTCACTGTCCCATAGCCGGTGGCCACAACATGCAAATCTAACAGCCGAGATTCCTGACAACAATGAGCTGATGGCATTTTTCATTACCCTTCATGGCTCCACACTTGATGGGTTTGAGAAGGAAACAAAGCCATGGTTGACTCCTTAGATTATTTTATGGTTTGTAGTTCAGCTTCTGTGACCCTCAGAAAAACCAAGATGGCCCTTTTTTCCAATTTGGAGGACACAGGATTGAGAGTCAGATCAGAGGGTTCAACAATGAACTTATTTTTATTTTTATTCTTCAATAGGCAATATAAGAAGGACAGGTCATTCATAAAGAATTAGGGATCAGAAGGGCTCTGGACTGGACAATGGCGATACTGAAAAAGAGAGGATGGAAGAATTCCTGCACAGTTGGTTCTGCCCACCTTTTCCTTTAGGAAATGATTTCCAAACTAGAATTCTGCTCGGTGCTATAGACTGCATGCTTGTGCCCTACTGTCAGAGTTATATGTTGAAACGCTAACTCCCAGTGTGATGGCATTAGGAGGTGGGGCCTCTGGGAGGTGCTCAGGTCATGAGGGTAGAGCCCCATTAATGGGATTAGTGCCCTTAAAAGAGAGAACTCAGAGAGCTCTCACCCCCTCTACCTTGTAAGAAACAGGGAGAAGACACCATCTATGAACCAGGAAGCAGGTCCTCACTAGACACCAAATCTGCCGGCACCTTGATCCTGGATTTCCAGCCCTCAACACCATGGGAAATAAGTTCTTATTGTCTCTAAGCCCCGTAATCTGTGGTACTGAGATAGCCAGCCAAACTACCAATCAAGTGTGAGGACAGGGTGGGGCATTTTCAGGCAATTGAGATCACAATATGTTTGCTTCCCCTGCACCCTCATTAGAAAGCCAACAGAATGCAAGCTCCACCAAACAATTCAGACCAAACTTGATATAGAACACCTGGTGTGTACAAAGGTCTGGAAATTTAGACAAGAGGCAAAAAGTTTGGTATTCAACTAGAAATAAGCCCATTCGTTTAAAAAATAAAAACATAAAATAACATGGCGATTGATAACAGTAGGGGGAAAACAGAAAGGCAGGTAAAATGATCATAGTATATGACCTGGCTCTGCTCTGAATTATATTTGGATGATCATGTGACTTTAACTCAAACTACACCCTCTGTGATGGGGGAGATGACAGGAAAGAGGTGTGTGGGGTGGTGGCAAGGATGAGAGAAAGCTAGCGCCTCTCTTCCATAAAGGAAGTCAGTAGTATTGACTAAGCTGAAAAAGCTAGAATCAGCAACACAAGAAGGCTATTTAGGAATACAGACATGAATACCAAAAGAATTAGTGAAGGGGAAAAAAAAGGAAGCAGTCTCCTCTGGGAAGAACAGTTGGAGTGGGTGCGTGGAAGGCAGGGGATGGCTGGTTTTTATAACAAGCCTTGGGAATGATTTAATTCCTTACATCACAAGCACATACAACTTTGATTTAAAATGAGGCCGAAAGAAAGTCTTCCTGTGAGCCATGGCAAAAGAAGAGCTTGCACAGTGGCCCAAGGGGAGTATGCCCAAGGAAGGAGATGGAGACCCATCCTAGCCAGAGAGGCAGAGAGGAGAGGGAGGCATGAGACCTCAGTCCACAGGTTCCTGGTGGAAGTCATAGACTTCAGTGTCCAGCAGGTGAGCCTGGGGTCCGCACTCTGTGGAGTTGTGTCTACCTTCCTATTGTTGCCCACTGTGTGGGAGGAGGGTACTTAGCCTCACGACCTGAGATGCACGGGGAAGTCACAGCAACAGAGCCCAGGTGAATGTGGGACATCTTGCAGCACCTTATGCTTGCCTCCTCTTAGATCCTAACTGGAGTCCCTCTAGGGTAGGGGCCATGGACACAGGTCTGGAGACAGCTAGTGTTTCGTGCTGTGAACCCATGTGGTCAGCCCTCCTGCCACGCTGGAGCTTCGTCCCCCTGC
This sequence comes from Mellivora capensis, assembly GCA_004024625.1. Taxonomy (NCBI): domain Eukaryota; kingdom Metazoa; phylum Chordata; class Mammalia; order Carnivora; family Mustelidae; genus Mellivora; species Mellivora capensis. The sequence continues at coordinate 23,462 of PISX010001800.1, read as the reverse complement.
TTCCGCCACCAGATGGAGAGCCAACACGAATTTTTTTCCCATCGGAGGGAAGACAAGTGAGGTCCAGTATCATTTACATTCTGAGAAAAATACATCTGGTTCCTCTGCCCCAAGTGTGGGAGCAAACAACTCACTCAGAGAGAGAAGATACAGACCCACGCTCACAGGCTCCATCTGTCTTTTGTGCTTTGGGCTGGTTCTTTCCAAATTCCTGGCAAATTCTGCCATTCTCACAATAGCCATGCACACTTGGCTCTCTCCCTGTGAGCCCCATGCCAACCTAAAGGGTTCAGTTTCCTAATCCCTAAATCTGCCCCGAGCCCAGTGTGCCCGCATGCCCCAGGCAGGGGCATGGTAGGGGGCTGGCTCAGGGGGACTCCCTGTGTTTTGTCTTGTGCCGGCCCTTGCTGCTTGGAGCACGGACCACGGCAGGCAGCTTTGGTTTCGCCCAAGACCTGGGGGTAAGGTGAGTCTCACCGACTTGGGGTCTGCATTCAGTAGCTACGTGGGGACGTTACAGTTCAGGGCACTACGGCTCACAGGACTTAATTCCCACCCCAATCACACAAGGTTAGGGGATCCAGTGAGAAAGGGGAGTCTCGGTGAGGTTGAGTGACTGGCCTCTGGGGTGAGGCCAGGTATGAATAAACACTTTGGCCTCAAACCCAGGGCCGAGCTGTGGGGGCTCAGGACGGTGGCCAGCTCATGTGAACACAGCCTCTAAGGACATTTCCTCACCTGGCAACAGGAGAGAAGATCTGATTTTGCACACTATGACCAGCCCCCGCTCGGTTGTGGGCAGACCGAGCTGGAGCCTATCGGGGGTCAGTGCCAGCCCCACCCGGGGCCCATGAGGAAGACAGGTGGGGGGCAGGCAAGGGCAGAAGGCAGTGCACAGGGCAGAGCCTGGTGTCACCACTGCTGGCTGTGTGATCTCGGGCAAGCCACCTGCCCTCTCTGTGCTTAGAGTTTCCTCTTCTGGGAATGAAAGACTAGCTGGGGATGAAGGACGTTACTCTCTGGTGGGGGTCTACAGTGGAGCCCCTTACAGGGGGAGCTCTCTAGATTTGTTTGGTGAATAGACAGCAGAGAAAACGAGGGAGAAGGAATAAGGGGTGGGGGAGGGGCATGGGTGGAGGGGCTTCCCGGAGGACACCCCAGGCTGAGGCCACTGGGGAGAGTAGGAGCAGGGCTGAGGGCCAGGCAGGGAGAAAGGAGATTAGGGGACCCTCAGGATGGGGTGTCCAGCATGTGGCTGGGCCCAGCAGGGTAGCGGGGGGGACATGCAGGAAAGCGAGGCCTGCTGGACTCCACTCTGCCCCACCTGCTGGGTGAGATGCCAGGTCCTCAGAGTCTGAAATGATGCCAGAACCTTGAGGAGATGTTCCCAACCAGCTTATGTTGTCTTCTAGAAAGAGCCATGGGAAGGCTTGGCTTCTGGGCACTGAGGGCTACATCCTTGGGCTCAGCTCACGGGCAGGTTCCGGGCTGCTGCAGACACAGAACATTCCTCCCAGCCTGCTCTCCATTGACAGAGCATCCCCTCCTTACAGACCACCTCCTTCTCACAGGCACCCCCTCCTCAGGAGTCAGCCCCTCTCGGGCCCACCATTACAGCAGTGAGGGCCCACACACCCACGTCCACGTGGACGTGTCCCCAGCTCCAGGGACAAAGGATTGGGGCTGTGGCCTGTGAGGCCCCAGGCAGAGAGGATGTGCGGGAGCAAGTATATAGCCTGTTGGCCCCTGAGCTTCTGACCCCAAATGACCCCACGGGCCTCCAGGAAGCAGGTGCCCAGGACGGGGGGACAGACACACCTGTGGGAGAACAGCAGCCGTGCTGGATCCCTGGGGGGATGGCTTCCTCCATGTAAGGCCAGGCTGCCCTCCCACAGCTGCCCGGTGGGACTGTGTCTGCCTTCCATGGGTGGGACGCCGGACCCAGGGACCTGTCACTTGTCCCGGGTCACAAGGCTTATACCTGGCAGAGTGGGGCTCTGTGTCAGGCCCAGTGAGAACATGCCCATTGCCTCCCCAGCACCTTCACAGTCAAATCTGCTCCTGGGGTCTCCACCTTGGAGACTGTCCCACACCCTTCCACTGGACCACGGCCGTCACTCCTTTCTCCTGGCATGCTATGCAACCCGCCAGCCAGTCCTAAAGGTGCCACTTCCACAACATCTAGAAAGTTCTCACCACCTCTGTGTCTGCGGGAACCTTTGGCCATCTCTCTGCGTCTCCCCTTTCTGCCCTTGGCCCGACCCTGCTCATCTTTACTATTCCTGCAGAGCTACTGCTGTCTGCCATTTTGTGTATATACTCAGTAATTGTTTCCCACTGTTGTGTGTTGTTTGATTCCCTCTCTCCCCGCTGGGATGTCAGCACTGAGGAGCAGTGCATGCCCTCTTCTTTGCTCCCTAGGCACCCACATCCTAGAGCCATCAGAGAGAGGGCAGATGCAGGGCAAGGGGGCCAGCCCAAGGGGTGCTCTGATGGAGGGAAGTATGGAGCAAGGATGCTGGCCTATGGGCTCAGGAGGGCTCCCTGGAGGAGGTGTGGCTGAGTTGAGTCAGCCTGGCGGTGCACATTCAAAAACCATATGCTGCAGTGACTCGTATCAGCACGGGCTCTGTAAGGACGTCGCATCCCCCTGCTAATTGGGATGAAGCCTTAGAGAAGCATTTGCAGAGAGCAGGGGCCCTGGGGACGCATTGTTGTGCCCCCGGAACCAGCAGGCACACAGACCATTAAGGCCTTCATGCAGCAGGAAGTAACTGGATCTGGATCTGGAGATTCAGAGAGGAACCACAGAGCCATGGCCCAGCCCACAGCCACAAGAGAGCATGTCCGTGGAACAGAAGCACATGGGTTACACAGATGGCTGAGAAGCAGGGTGTGAGGGTTGGCTGGGAGCACAACCACAATGGCAGGGAGGACAATGAGGGAACTGTGCTGGAGGTCGGGGGAACAGCCTGTGCAAAGGCTCTGAGCAGGAAGCCCCAGCTGCCCGTGTTCTCTGAGGGGCCTGACGGGATTGTGGGTGGACGCTGCTTGGTCCCTCACATGACAACTTCAGCCAGAAGGGTCAGAGCTCTTTTCAGCGGACGTTGGCCAGCACAGCTGTTCGTGTTGTTCACATATCCGACAGCAACCTGGCAAGGGCACCCCTGAAATCCCACTTCGTTGTTTTGGTTTTGATTTGTGTTTTTCTTTTTAAGGAAAAACAGCTGCGAGGCCAAGAGAGAATGGGTATTTTGGAGAAACTTCTGATACTACAAGCCCAGCTTCTAAACTTGGGGCCAGGTCCCAAAACAACCCTTCTGGCAGGGCTGGCTACAGCAATCCCATGCGCAGTCTGAACTGAGCTGACCCATCTGAGGGTCACAATCAGGATGACAACCCTGCCCTTCGGGCCTCAGACTCAGGCCAACACAGCATCTACCCTCCTCCATCTTCCTGTGACTGGAGTACTCCCCGTGGGTGGAGCACTAATGGAAGATGGAGCACTCTCGGCAGGTGGAGCACTCCCAGCAGGTGGATCAGTCCCTGCAGGTGGAGCACTCCCCATAGATGGAGCAGTCCTGGCAGGTGAAGCAGTCCGGCTGGTGGAGCACTCCCAAGGGTGGAGCAGTCCCCACAGGTGGATCAGTCCTGGTGAGTGGAGCAGTCCCAGGGGTGGATCAGTTCTGGCAGGCAGAGCACTCCCCGCAGGTGGAGCACTCCCCACAGGGGGAGCAGTCTCAGCAGGTGGAGCACTCCTGGTGGGGGGAGCACCCAGACCAGCTCGCTCAGTGTCCCCACACACTCTCGGATCCCACTCACCGGACTGGCCTGAGCCTGGGGCCTGGGTGGTGCAGCCCACAGCTGTCCCCACTGAGCGCGTGCTCGGTGTGGCACCATCCTCTGTGTTCCCAGATTGCCAGACAGTGTCAACCTCCTGCTGTGAGCCCCAGCAAGAGTAGCCGCTGTGACAGCATCCACTGAAGGTCTAAGGCCAGCCAGGCCCACCATCTCCTGGAATCCTGAAGGAGTCCTGCCATGCAGGTGGTGCTGTCCCATTTCCCAGATAAGGGAACTAAGGTGCCCCAAGTTTGCATCAGGGGCCTGAGCCCCATAGCGAGGCCCAGGATCTCTGGACACCAGCATGCAAGGTCTCTTCCCTCCCAGATACCTATGTCTGGCTTAGAAAAGGGCCAAGAGGCAGTGGGATGTGAGGAAGGATGCTCGACTGGAGGCCTGAGGATGGGATTCCAGGCTGGGCTGTGAGTCAGGGCAGCCTGGGGAGGCCTGTGATGAGCAGGCCAGCCCACCCCCCTCCCCAGCTTCCCTGGGGAGGGTCTAGGGTCCCCACATGCCTCTGACTAAGGCAAAGTGGAGGAAGAAGGGGCTACATGGACCTGGAGGACAGAGCTGGGGCTGATCCCAGAGAGAGGGCTCCATCCAAGGCTGGCTGAGCAGCCTGGGTGGTGGGCTGCAGGGGGCAGTGCGGTGTCTGGCGCCGGGACTGGGAGGGGACACAGGGAGCTTCCTAGAGATGGATATGTGACGGGCCCTCAAGGCCAGTCTGAGGAGCTGCCACTTGACCCCCAGAGCAGCAGGAAGCAGAGAGGCTGCAGCAGCTGCAGGAGGCCTGGATGCTGGCCCGAGTGGAGTGGCAGGGGGTGCCCAGAGAAGGCCCCCAGATGGAGGGAACACCCTGATCCTCGACAGGACCAGGCACCGGGGACTGAGGATACCCCTTTGGAGTCCAGCTTGAGATTTCCAAGGATGTGTCCTTCCCTGGGGAGGAGGGGCCAGGATAAGCTCCATTCTTCAGGACCTGGTCCGGGGGAGACAGGAACCCAGGGCTCCTCGTACCTGCACAGCGCTCTCGAGTGAAGGGTGGCCCTTCCCACCTCCCTCTAAGGTCAGTCACAAGGAGCCGAGAATAAAACCGTCTTTGAGTCCGGCTCGTCTGAGCAGGGGAGCTGTCCTCACTGCCAGGAAAGGAATCACACAAACACACATGCAACCGAACCCACGGGGGATATCTTTCCAGCCACGGAATTAAAACAGAGCCCAGCACTGGGGGGAGCTGGCAGCCATGTCCCTGAGACTCGCTGCGGACTGTATGAACCGAGATAATGAGTCTAAAAGGAAAAGTCCATCAGCCGTCAAACAACACAAATGTTCATGGACCGGAATGCAGAAATTCTGCTTCTGGGAGCGCACCCCAAGGAGATAATCCCTATGACGTGGTGGGAAGGTTCGGCCACACTTGCTGTGCCATCAGCACAGAATCTGAAAGCCACCTTCGTGTGCAGCAACGGGGAAGAGTGACAGAGGGAGCCGGCTTGCCTGACAGAATAGTCCGCAGCCTTCCCAAGGTCCGCAGCCTTCCCAAGGTCAGCAGAAGCATGGTCAGGTGGGAACAGAAGAAACACAGAGAAGGTTCATCTGAGTGCTGGCGGGCAGGTCTGTCCAGAAGACTCGCTCCAGGAAGAGGGTCTGCGGCAGAACACCCACACCGAGGCACTTGTTGTCCGGGGTCCATGGGTGAGACTGGGCTGTTTCCTTTCTCTGATCTTAGAATCGGGTAGAATCTCTTTATACTGTTTTTATTGTTTTCACCCAGGGAAATGCTCTAGTTGGAAGGCCTAGGACAGCTTTGAGTTTGAACCACTTGTTTAGGAGCTGGGTAAACTGAGGCACGGCTGGGAAGGGTGCCGGAGGTTCCATGGCTGAAGGGAAGGCTGAGGCCTCCTAATGCCCGGGGCCGGGCCCCACCCCAGAGTCTTCCTCCAGCCCTCAGCCGAGCCCAGAGCTGGGAGGTTCTGGAAGGACACAACCCTACCCTGGGGGCCCCCGCAGCAGGGGGAGACATTTCCCCGTCCACTGGAGAGGATGCAGTGTCAAGATGAGGGCCAGAGGTGTAGGGGCGTGGGGTCTGGGGGCGCAAGTGGCACAGCTGCTCCGAGACCCTCGGGCAGGATACACTCAGTGCCCGTGGCCCTGGTGCCCCCGCCCGCCACTCGGGGTGAGCGCCCCACACACGCACACTGGGTTCACCTGGAGACCTGGGATAGCTTCAGAGCAGCTGGGTTCACAGCACGGCCGGACTCCCACCCACGGGCACAGGTAAACTGAAGTAACAGCCACACCCTGGAAACAGCGGGCGGGACACGGACGATCTAGAGTCACACACATCAGCAGGTGCGTCACAGGGAATGCAGGCACACACAGAAAGCCACATTTATGTGGCCGCAGAAGCGGCCAGCTGAATCTACACCGAGTGGCCACCTTGGGCGGCCCAGGAACAGCGGTGGGGGTGTGGGGAGGGGAGCAGGCAGGCCCAGGTTCTGCTCGCACAGCCTGGGAAGTCTGAGCCCTGGGCAGCTGCCCAGCTCCGGGCACCTCACTGTGTGACGGTCCCACTTAGGGAGAAGGAACTAAGACCAGGCTGGGGAGAGGCCTGGAGCACCCTGCTCTGTGGTCCAGGGACCAACGCTGTGGCTTTCCCCTCATCCTCAGGCTCCCCTTCTCCTTAGGACACCTGCTGAAAGGGGTGGGGCCTTCCGTGCTCTGGCTGCTGCCTGTTCTGCTGGGCCCTTCCAGGAGGGTCTGGGGGTCGGGTGGGGTGCCCAGGAGGATTCTGCTCTCCCATCATGGTTAGCTTCCTGTGGGACAAGAGGTCACAACAGATGTGGGGGTCTGAGGACTGAGAGGCCGGACCCCAGCAGCCAGAGGCCATGGAGCAGGCCCTGGCAGGACACAGATGAGGGCTGATGGCCCGCCCCTGCATCTACTCGCTCCCACCTTGGGTGTTGAAGCCAAACAGGTCTTGGCAAATCTCCCAGATCTCCTAGCATTTGCAGATGGGGGAAACTGAGGTAGGAGTTCATGTTGGACCCCAGAGCAAGGATCTGGGCCCAGTGCCCTTCTGCTAATACGGAGGTTCCAACAGCAAGCGTTGGAGGCCACGTGTCCTCCAGCCAAGAACAGGGTGGACAGGGACCGGGCAGCATGACTGTCATAGTCTGGACCCCTGGTCAGGTCGGTAGGGCAGATGTGGTTGCTGATGACTGGTGACAATAGGAGGGTCTTCTGGATCTGGCTGCCTGGGTAGCCTGGGGCAGCACGGGGCCACAGATGGACAGGGAGTCAGGTGTGGGCATGGAGAAGAAGCCTGCCCCTCACGGGGGAGGCCAGGGAAGCGGGGGCCTGTGCTGGTCAGCCAGGGACAGAAAACCCACCATGCACTGGCTTCTGCTGGGGGTCCATCCCTGGGATCCACAGAGCCCCTCCAGGTGTCTCCTGTTGTTACTGGTTTTCCCATCACAGTCCCTGGCATCCCACAGTCTCCCAGGCAGGCAGAGAGGGAAGGGTCCAGGGGCTTTCCAGAATTGATCACTTCCTTAAAACCTTCCCGGAAACCCCATCCCCAAATGCTTCCACCTGCTGCCCAGACCTAGGAGGCACAGCACCCCAGTTTCCTAGGGCCACCAGAGCGACGACCCACATGTTGACATCTGCTCTGTGTCCTCACGTGGTCATGCCCCCGTGCCTGTCTGTGTTCCAATCTCCCCTCTCTATAAGGACGCTGCGGGATCAGATCAGGGCCCTGGTGACCTCAGTTTACCTTAGTCACCTCTTTAAAGACCCTATTTCCAAATACGTCACCTCTGAAGTCCCAGAGTCGGGGTGGGGGGACACAGCTTAGCCATGGGGCATGGCCCCCCACAGCTGATCAACGCCCGCCGGAGGCTGCTCAAACCGCAGGCGCTGGAGCTCGCGTCTGGGTCACTCTCTGTTCTCCAGGCCTCTTATTTACTTGTTTAGCCTCGGGTTTCAGCAGCAATGTGATGACCTCACCCGGAAAGTACACTGGTCTGCTGCCCTGGCGGAAATTCTGTGCAAAGGGAACAGGTCCTGAAATTCCCTGGTCTCCCTTTCGGGGGGTGGGGGACTGAACCAGCTGGACTGTCTGTACTGAGCCCCCAGCACCCACCCAGCAGGGCGCTTGGCACATGCAGGGCAAGGCTGAGTGACTTTCCAGGGGGTCTCAGCTGCTGAGTGGATGCTCTGGGAGGGTGGTGGGAAGGGTGCCCCAGGTGAGGGAGCAGCTGTGCCAAGGCCCAGCTTCGGCAGAGTGGCTGCTGGCAGCAGCGGGAGGGAAGCCCAAGTTCAGGCTCTGGCCCTAGGGCAGGGGGCACCCTGGGAAGACTCTGGGGCGGGCCAAGGTTAAGGCTGTGTTGGATGGAGCCCCAGAGGGACTCAGAGGAAGGATGGGCTGGGAACAGAGGGGTGGCTGGGAGTGGAGGTTTGGAGCTGGGACAGAGAGCCCTCAGGAAGAACCGACAGCAGACACCAGGGGAGAGAGCAGGGAGGCAGGAAGGACACGCCCGCACATCTGGCAGGAGCGAAGAGATAGTCATCCTTGCTGGGCGTTGGATGTGGGGCAGGGGCTGGGGGAGGTGGGGGAGGGCGTGCTGGGTGGGTGTGGAGGGGCTGGTGGATGTGGGTCTAGGTGGTCTGGAAGGGGATGGAAGAAGATGGGAGGGGGGATGGAGTTGGGGAGGGGCTGGTGGATGGGCGGTGCTGGGTAAATGTGGG